>JAUMHH010153705.1:0-18823 GCA_032359455.1 Chlamys rubida | reverse complement strand
ATGTAATAAGGTGTGTGTGGGGGTTGGGGGTTGGGGGTTTGGGGGTGTAGAGCCTTTGGGATATTTGCTGTACCATATGTGACATAAAGCCTGTATTTAGAAGTAAGTAAATGTGTGTAAAATACACCGTTTTATTATCTATACCCTTGATGTGATGACCCGGTGTCAAGTATAGGAAATAGAAAATGAACACACAAAAACTACCCGGGGCGAAAATAGCGCCGCTGTTAGTGGTGTGTTCTACATGACTTACATGTATATGTATTCATGAAAAAATTCACGGCCAACCCATCTCCCACAAATCCCCAACATCTCTATTCCCAGCAAACTCTTCTCTACCCAACGAACTTCCTCCCCTTCATCCACGCTGTATCTCACCTTTCCCACATCTTCTTATCCTCGCCATCTAAATCCATCTCTCTCTTCCAAATAACCCCCTTCTCCCATCGCTCATCCTAACGTGTTTATGCGTTATTTCCAGTTATTTGTATCTCCTTGCCGACATCTGTTTCATTTGTAATACTACCCCTGCAGGTTCGGGGAATGACTTACATGTTATAGGCCCGCTGTATCCCAATGCAGGTTCTGACTTACGTGGGCTTCTACAGAAATCAAAATTGCAATACTTTGAATACAAGGTTTTTTTTCGGCGGTGTCTCAGATGCATTCGTTTTCATATGACGTTAGCTGTTGTCAGGACGTTGGACCCCAAACGAACAAATAAGCAAAATTCGTAATATATTATTTTAGGGAGGGTCTATAACGCTTACCAAACACAATAGGACATGCCGTTCAGAACAGTATTCACCGTTATCTGCATGTCGGCTCGATCACCAGCTTTTACGCCCACATTTATTCTACAATGTACTGTTAGATAAATAATGTTAAAAGTCTAGACATGGCTTTAGATATTCAATGTCCAATTACATAAACGCTTTTTTGAATTAAACGCCGCTACTGATTTTTGTGCTCATAAAACTGGATTAATATTAATTCTGTATCAACAAAATGATGAACTACTCTGGTAATGGAAAAACAATTAATGAGATTTATGATTTTTTTCTATGGATTTAGCTATACATGGAAACGTGAAGGCTATCCATCTGGGAAACGGCAGCTAACAGTAAAGTAATGAGCAATACATAACGTATGACAGATTGACAGGATATACAACCATACGGCCACATACATTGTATAAAATTTGATATTCTGTCCTTAAAATAACGCGATATAACGTTGTTTCACTTACGTTTATGCATTTTATGCATGTAACATACACGTTGAATCGGGAAACTGTGACATTATTACACGGTCTGATCTGAGTAGTGTTGCATATGAATATATATTTGGACGATATATGGGTCCCTTCTAATGGATGCGACGTAATGCTCTCTGGCCGAACTGGTTCTTTGTCAGCTGATTATTTATATACTGCTCCCTTGTACTGTAAGAAGATACATAATTTACGCAGTGGCAGTGTGTAATAGACGTGCTGCCCCCTGCTGGCGATTCTTAAATTACAGAAAACAAATCTGCCGCTCTCAAAAGAATCCAGAGCAACCGTTTACATGCATACTCTCTCCACCATAAGCCGGAAAAAATTAGTTAGCAGATGATGGTAGCGACCTACTGTGTTGATAGAGTCTTTCATATGAAGACACATGTATGTTCGATACGTATATTCTACCCGAAGGTGAAGAATTGTGGTCAGAACCGAGGCTTTGCCAAGGTTCAGACACTAAGATTTGCACCCGAATGTAGAATATCCTTCCTTTACATACCTACATAATGACATTTCCTCCACCTCTTAACTTAATGAAATTGCAACGCAACCGAAGGCAAGATTGCTACAGTTAGTCAAACAATATTTTGACGCATTTTCTATTGTAACGTCGTGATACACGTATTCCACATAGGTGTTCCTCATGGGACACGTGTATTTTTCATACGCAGAGGTTTGAGATCTATATAGTTTCAGACTTAATTTAACAGATTTCTTCTGCTATATCCAGGGTTGCAAAGCTTAATGTAAACCAGAACATTTGTTCTCCAAAAGATCCACAGATATTTTTACACCGGAAAATTAACTTGCTACTTCCTAGAAGATCTTGATATATTTACTGTGAAGATTCTTAATGTTCGTGTGGTGTATAATTTCGTTGATTTCGTGGTTTATTTTCATTGACTTATCCAAAGGTACGCGAAGTAATTACAACTTTGATACAAAGCAATTATCCGTTCGAGTGGGTTTTCGTAATTCACGAATTCATGTTCCCATTAATGAGTGATTTGTCAGGAAACCATGACATGTAGGCCCCACGAAAATATCTGACATCACAAAGTTTACAGTTTTTCAGCCAAATTTTTGCTTCTTACAACACTCGTAGATAAATAGTTTATAGGGTAGTTCAGTCCTGAATATATCTGCAGTAACCAGTAATAGTTAGTCTATAGAGTAAATTGAAACGGCTGTTTCCTACAGGATCCGTGAATCTATGTTTAATATCAAAGGCAGAATTGGTAGCCCGACCCTTAAAGATGTCATTGTGTTGATTATGTATAATAAATTAGCATGTATCACTTTCATTTTACATATACACTACCTTGTGTACTCATTAGGTGAACCTAGGAAATATAGAATATATCGTAGTATGGTGGCTACTAAAATAAATCCCGTGGTTTTAACGTCAAATTACTCTTGAATAACTGTTTCACACGAAATTATGAATTGCTTTGAAACAATCTCTGAAAATTAATCGATATTTCGAAAGTTGTTCTTTCAATATCCGTCACTGACGATACATATACAAAATACAGTAGATATTATAAAATCGCATACAATTTTATTGTTAATTGAAACAATGCTAATACGTAAATTTTAAGATTGAATTGCACTTTTGTAATTAAAATACCTAATACATTTGCAACAAATGTTTCTGTGTTGACGTTGGCATATACATTTAAACAAATGGTAAATGGCAGCTCGCGGTTATATTTTGTTTCAATATGTCAACAGATGTTAGCATTACAACCACTACTCGTTTATGGCTATTTTTAGCAAACATATTAAAAATTCGAGACCTAAATTCTATATCTATGCAGATGGTAGATGATGTTAGTAATGATAACGCTATCAGATAGTAATGTTATCCCTTCTAGGTTTCTAATGCGTAAAACACACATGTATACACACCATTTTGTTCATTCAATGTATTGGCAATTTTCCATCAGCCAGGACTTCAATACCTTTTACATACACTGAAGATTGTGTTAATGCATGTATGTTTTCATGATGTCTAAGGGGTGGTATATGTTACCAATGTTGACATATATTATATGTTCACACTTTTGATGATGACGTAATGTAAGTCAATAACTCATAACCATGACAACCTGTTTACAGAAAGCATTTTACTATGACGATTAGGGTATGCAACCTCATATGCAGTAAAATAAGTAATCTAGACCTCATGTGTTGATATAGACAGAAACAATGTAACTTTCACACGCATAACATATACAGGTACAACCTCATTTTGAGCAAATTGGATAATTTAAATTTCATACCTTGATACTGATATGGTTTAAAAACATGTTGCTATCACACATACAAAGTATGCAACCTCATCTTAAGCAAATTTGATTATTAAGATCGGATACCTTAAAACAGACAGAAACCATATTGCTACCACATAAAATTATGCAACCTCATCTTAAGCAAATTGTATAGTTTAGACATCATACCTGGATACTTATAATGTTTATAGCAAGCATATTGCTATCACACACAAAAATGTAACCTAATATTGAGCCAAATTTTTCTAATTTACATGTAGACCTCATACATTACCCTTAATAACACAACAAGTAAAATCATCCTGAGGAACTAACTAGACATTTTATAAAGTTGATGTGTATATTGAAGAACTTAGTTATCACAGTGCCCATCCACTCAAATAGTTGCCTGTGCTATAATTTTTTACATGAGCTTATAATGCCTTTCTTGTATTTGTTGCCTTATAAGTTTTCTTTTGTCTTTAAATGTCGACTTTTAATTTGAATGAATTTAACCTTGTGTGTTGAAATCTTGGTATACTATTTTTTCTTAATGCATAAAAATGAAAAGAAAATAGGCCCAATCAAACATTTTAAATGATCACTACTGTTAGAATTTACTCCTCTCTATCAACTTTAAAAAACTCTACATAAATACCGAACCAAGGATAACGGAATCCATAACTCAATGGAGATGAAGCAATAAAATGTTATTAATCATCCGACAACAGGAAAGCATTTCGACTTAAAACCATGAATTTGCTGTCAACATATAAAAAAAATTCAAGAGAAGAGGCTTATATATTCCTTGTACATGCATGTAGTGTTACATAATGGTGTGTTAAGACTAACGCTATGTTTCCGGATATGCCCTCAGTTGAGTCCCAGAAGAAACGAAGGATGCATTACTGCTTTGTTTAACGATCAGAGGACCAGGTCCCGAACTACACAAAGGAATACCCTTCACACTTCTATGACTTATACCTTGCATTACAGTAGCACAAGGGAACCCCAAGAGAGACATACGGATCGACAACAATATTCCGAAAACCTCGAATACACGTGTTCTACATCGTATAAGTGACAATAGTGTTTTTTTATTTGTGTGTATTTCACACTAGTTATAGTAGTCGTATCAAAATAGTTGACAATAAACTTTGCTTTACAACCCATACGTGCTGTGGCCCTTCACGGAGGCTAGAGGAACTACTGTTATTCTGACTGTTTTAGTGCTTTGGTTTCGTCGACTTTTCAGTATTCCATTGTGACGTCTAAATTAAGATCAATGACTTAAGTGTCTCCACGCAGTTGTCAATAATGCATGCCTACTAACCTCGAGCTTTGTACCACCATATTGCCGGCTGAAAACTGAAATATTTTGGACCCGAAGCAACTTCATATCATACTTGGATGGTTGCCGATTGAATTTGTTCGATTTTTTGTCGGGGACAAATATAATTCATTGTTCTGTCCCTCTGATTTAATGATAATGATTTAGTTGGTACCCCCCTCCCCGACGAGCGACGGTCTCCTCCCAAGGGGGGACCGAACCGATCGATCCAGGAGAATTGGTTTGATATAAAGATCTTCCCTGACACGTTACCAATTACCCGTCTAATATCTCCCATGCCTTGTAATGTTCTTAATCGATAAAAATGCCCCCAGAATGCGCAATAGGGTTGTGTGTATTTGTACAAGAAATCTAGATATTTCGACTACTGTCTCGACTTGGGCAAGCACACAATTATCAATGATGATCTTATCTAAAAAACGACACTCGAAATCTCTCCTCGCGATTCTTAAAATAAATGAATATGTTGACGATCTAATAATATGAATATCAACTTAAATCATATACGATTGCTATATAAACATACATATATATATGTGGCATATTTCTATGATAATTAAACACAATGTATCATATTAATTGAATTTAGAATAGCAAAGGTTATTACGACGTACGAACCACACACATATTACTATTATAAACATGCAGACAAGGGTAGGTACTTACTTATGTTGTAAGTCCGGGACGCGCTGGTTGTCTTCAGAAGGACAGTGCCAAAAAACAAAGATAACATGTATGATATTACACTACAACTCCTCATCTTGTGTTTGGTTTAACTACAACATGTCCAAAATACGAAATCGCCATAGTAAGCAATCAAGCCATGGGCTGCTAACAGTTAGTTGTTTAACGTTCGCTTCAACAGACAATCGAGAAAATCTAGGAAGAGCCAGTTCGCGCAGGCGCAGAAACGGTTGAGATGCCGCAGGATTCTCTATGGGAGAAAATGGAGTCAAATGGATGTCAATGGAGATGGCCGGTCTCCGTGCCGGAGCGAAAGGTGTCAGTATAAACCACTAATTATACTGTCAATATGGGCAAGCACACGCGCTTCACGGCATACTTACTGAGCGAGGCGGGCGGTTCGTCACACGGTTAATGTAAATTATAACTTAATCCCTCCCCATTATTTTAATGTTAAAACAATCAACACTACTAAACATTTCCGATGATTTATGGAATTGCATAAGGTGTTATGTTCTGAATGTACATTACCAGAACAAATATAATATGATACCGAAACGTGTTCCTGTTGTTGAATATTTAAAAATAACTCTGAAAAATTGCAAAATTTCTAAATGTCAACGTATTGTTTAAATAACTACAAATATTTTTTTAATTCATTACACATTTAAAATCATCTTGCAGCTGATATTAACAAAACTACTTACCAACTATCTTCTACATATATCTACTTTTTTAATTTTTAAAGTAGCATTGTTTTGAATTTTAATATATTAAAAAAGGATAATATATAACGAGGATTTCTTTAAAACAACAACCAGTCTTCGATGCCCCTTGTTTCACAATTGCTTGAAAAAAAATCAATTTTTATAAAGGACCAGTTAAATCACGTGTACCACTTACGGCGATATTGTCTGTGTTTAAAAAAGAATGCTACATTTATGAATCATAAACCTTTATTTTACTGGTGTCAAATATTGGATTTTTACTATTCTGCATAACGTTTCGGGAAAATACTGAAGACAAAAAGTAATTTTTCTCATGAGAATTCATTTTAACGATTGAATAGTGTACGTTTGGCTTTCGTTAAGGATGCTTTTAAACCAGTGTAGTCTAACTTTGCACAGAAATCCATCGGGCGCACTGAGACGGAAAGTAAATTAATAGGAGGCTACATCAGTGCTACACAGATCCTCTATCTGTGAACAGAGTCTGGGAAAGGGCTTTATGATATCTAATGGACGTGTTCAGAGGCCGAATATGCCGAACCTCTCCTCCAAGCTTGTGCATAGAAATGTAGAGAGACGCTCCATTGATCTGACAGCCCGCTATCCAAGCCTCTGTAGCAAGGCTTCTGGAGAGATAGATTTGCATCGCGAACCTTGCTAATTGTTTAAGATGTAATTTGCCGAAATATTGGTTAATTTAGCGAACGCGATCTGCATCCGGACAGTGAAAGAAAACATTGTGCAATTATCTCTTACATACAATGTCGCTCTCGCTTTGACTCATATTTGCAATAGCACAGACTTATATACCGGCGACTGTCGTGTGTATATGGGAAACGGAGGGAAGATGTGCTGAGCCGACCCTAGGCAGGCATGCGCTAAAGTGAATGTGATGTGGACGCCTTAGTATGCGCCAGGCAGTAGTGAAAGTAATTCTCAAAGTATGTTCAAGATAGACACCTATTCTCGAGAGATCAGGAACAAAGAAAAATGGCATTAGTGACACTATTGTACTTACAATTTACGCTTTTGATGTTGTGTCTTGCTTCGGACGACAACACTGTTCAAATAGGTGAGTAATGACAGGCCAGAGACATTATCTTCCACCATTATTACTCTACGATAAACATATTACCATCCATCGCCATGCTTTCAGTCGAAGTAGTTCTAAGTGCTCTGCATTTCTACAATTAAATACTATATACTCTATTTTTCAGACAGTATGTGTATAGCATGTGTGAATATCCTTTCAATTGAAATGTCATGCTGTCGTATCTTGCCTGAAATATCATGATAATCGTTATATATTGCGGCGATTATTGATAATTCGTTATTTCGAATTACTGTTTGACCTTTTTGTGACCAAACGCATATTGTCTATTTCAGTGATGCTATGTGTGTATTGATTGATTGATTGATTGAATACTTGCAGGACACTAGTCAAACTTACAACTCTATTTAAGTAACATCAACGGTTAATTGGTATTTCGTTTTTATTTTAAACGGAAACGTAACTCTTAGTTTGGATAATTATGATATGGGAAATACGCGAGATAACTTCACTGTCGTATTATGATAAAATGTTATTCTATTATTTTGATTTGTTGATATAATACTATAAGATATGTATTCATTACTTTTGAGTGTATCGACACATTCAGAACAAATATCCTTTTATAAGTTAATTTAAATGCTAACAAACTTTCATTTAGTTCTGCTGAAAGATATACTGATGGTAAACACTAGCAGTGAGAAGCCTCTTGTTGTTATTATTGTAACTTATGTTCCTTGTTATTGTATGTTATCTGTTTATTTGTTCTGTCGCTACAAAATATCTACCCAACTGTATGTGGTACATGTATGTAGGTGTTTGTTTAAACAATCATTTTTATGATGAAACCAATAGCAGTATCCACAATTAAATGTGTAACAGAATAAATTTAAATCAAGATATGTTGTACAGTTTATTTTTAATAAATATATGATTATTTTTGTTCAGTAAAGGGACCATGTTAGAGACCAACCGTGGGGATCCAAAAAGTGGTCTCCTAACACCGGTGGTCTCTTAACAGAAATGGCCGCATTATACAAGCTTGACTGTGATTCAATAAGGTTTCATTTGCTGGCCATAATTCGAGTACAAATTAGATGTTTATTATATTTACCTAAAATCGACCATAAGTGCATATTTTCAAAAGACTTGTATAGGCTTAATTAATTTTCTGATCTCAAATCTAACGTTTATTGGTAGTTGACCTAATTCGATTAACACATATACCGGCTGTGTTCACATTGATGTTTGTGTGTCAATCTATTTTCAATCAAAAGCTTGTCGATGTATGATTGCATTGTGTCTGTCCTCTGATTTATTGATAAAAGGACCTGTTAACAATTGATGAGGTACTTTGTTCTGGTACATAGGACAGGAAACCAGTAGTGATATTGTTGGGAATGCGTTCTCACGTTTCATTTGAGATTTGATACTAATCATTTGCTAAATACACACGGCTCCGTATTACTGTGAGCACAAAACGATCGATGAATGGTTGAAGAACACATATGACCTTAATGTGTATTGGAAACGCACTTGTACTGTGCGATTAAACTTGGGAAAAGTGCTCAGATGCAAGCAATTAATGGCATCTTTTTACATACTGAGACATTTAGTACATTTGTCGCCAATACAACATGTTCGTTTCATCGCGAAAAATCCAATTACTGCGAAGAATACGTCAGAAATGAGAACATAGATAGTGTTTTATGGTGCAGCAAAGACTACATAAACGTCAATTAAGTCACACTAGAGCGCCATTCATATAGCACCAAAACTGCAGCTACATAACAGTGGATTATGCAAATATTTTTTGATAATGTGAAATTCATTTCCTGCCACATACATTGCAGCACTCTGCGTACATTCCAATGACATCTTGTCTTGCCTGTGATTTTGTTAGTCTTATGCTGTAAGTATTATTATGAATGATGCACGTAACACACAAAGGTTATTGCACCTTCAAAACTTTGGTAATACAGTATGCTAAAAATATATAAAACACTACATCATACACGTGTTTCGTCCTTTAATGACTCATCGGTGATGCTAGGTGCCAAAAGTTGGAAATCTAAATAGGTCTAAACTGCTGTTGAAACAGACGGGGAGGTGCGTAAAAACCATTAAAAAACCATTAAGTTCATAAATTTTAATTTATTAATTTAATTTATAGATATACCATATGCATATCTACAATACTTCTCTCATCGTCGAGTATCCTATTCTAGTACGTATATGTGTTTGTACATGAGTGTTCATCAGGGAAGTTTCTGGAATCCGACTCACATTGTAAGTAATGGTGGCATCACTCGCATAATCGATTGAAGTAGATATGTGATTAACAGCCAAATTCCAAGAGACTATCAGCGCCATCTCCAGCAAAATTTAGCATTGACGTTTGCAAATTTGGAAACCCTTGTGATCAATGAAAATCGAATACTGCTTTGGGGTTACAGTGGTGATGCATGGCCCTTTGCCTTACGCAGAAAGTGTATAAGTATTTTTTTTATTTTAAATCAACCAATACGAATGAAGTATCGACGAGGGTTACGATTTAAAGAGATGTTTAAAACGCAAATAACTGTGGTTTGGACCGTTAACTTTAATACCATTGCCTCCATCATTCACACCATCTCAGCATAACATTGACACCCCAATACCACCATCATCAACCATTTAAAAGTAACAGCATCACTACCACTTCCCCAGACCACCATCATCTTCACACTACCAAAACCTCCTAAAGCAATCATTACTACCAAAAATACCATTAATTAAAATAATTAATTTTTAAAATGAATATTAGACAAAAACCCAACATCCACAATTCAAAACAACCAAATTATATCACTTTCACAACAAGACCCTCGAAATAACTACCAAATTGGCCATAGCCCCCAAAACACTATCATAAACAACATTTATTATAACAAACATTAGCAGCAGCAACAACAACCATCACCACTACAACACAATACTTACTTTACATGTCTTATATGTACACGTATTAATATGATGCATGCTTAATCTATTCTAAACAATAGACATTTATGTAATGTGTCTTAGATCGCTGCTGACCTAGATAATTTCTTGGAGAGTCACTTATGTGCAGAAAGAAATGAGGCCTTTTCCCTGTGTTTTAATGTCGTTTTAGATTCTGTTGTTTAGCATATTGATTTCTCTGCTCCGAATTATTTTTTTCTTCTCAGGAATGTGTTATTGTCTGTACCCTTTATCTCTGGTGTGTATAGAAGCTATCTGTGAAGATGTTTTTATATCTAAATAACTTTAATAGGTTTACTAGTGCAATTTTCAGTTACCTATAATTTTTTTTATCATTTTACACATCTGACTGGTTGATAACTGTTATTTTTTGTAACATTATATGTATGCTAATTTATATAATCTGTTGTGCTAGAGTGATACACAGAAATATATCGGTGAGCTATACACATGTATATAGGAAAGGACAGTAAAACAAACAAATCGAAGTACTATTCTAATCGTTATGCATTAAAGTACACCTCGAATTATTTGGTAAAGAAATAGAATTTAGTAAAGTTTCTGAACTCGTACAATTCTACATAGAAATATATCAGAACATTACGATTTGTTTTCTACCAAACAGGGATCAAATTAATCAAGGAATCAACTTTCTTTTTTGTCGGTTATAAGATGATAACTCAAGTTGAAACCATTCATGATAAATTTACTCGTGCTCAACTAGAGTTAACCTGACCAAAATAGAAAACTATTCCATATATTTACATCAAAGCCTGTCATTATTAAAAGTCTACTCAGCGGACACAGATTTCATTTTTAAAAACTTATAAACGTTTGATTAGTTCAATAAGAATAAGAAACTAAAATGTGCATACGCCATGGTTAACTCCGCCCACATCTACTGTTGATGATGTCAAACATTTGCGTCTCGTTTGAGGACAATTTGCATAGGTCCGCCTACGTGTAATGTTATCGACGTCATGGCAACTTGTCACGTTCAATGGTCAGGTTATGATAACTCCAGATTGCGAAAACAATTGATGTTGATTGAATGTCAGTGTAGACTATGAATATTTTCATATATATACACTGTACCTGTTTATACAAATGAAGTTACAGACATATTACTCATGCAGTTTAAATGAAATATTGGATCTGATTTATCCAATTACATGACCACATGAGAAGATTTTTTTCCAATGTTCATGCCAGTATGAACATTAAAAAAGGTGGTCCAATTCTTATATAAAAAATAATAGGATGTATATTTGAGAAATATATCAGTATTACACAGGTTATTACCTAGACAGGTTAAACATATGTAAAATGTTAGTGATTAGAATTCCTTAACGATTGTCGTGTTTAGTTTAAACGTTATTTTTTATTTTTGGTATAATATTCCAATAATGCAAACATGATATACATAAAGGATGCGAAAACAAGTACACTCGTGTTTACTTGTGCGATTATCATTAAATGGCCGTAATTTTGGTTACTTTACTGATTTTTAATTGCTGTTCGACGTCTGGGCCACGAACGATCGAGTATGCTTATTCAATTACTGACAAGAGTTACTAGGGCATTTTATGATAGGTGCCTGTATGTGGCCATCATTCACTGGTCTGCAACTCACCATGAACACAAATATATTTCTACATAAGTAATGAAGGGTCAGTATTTTTCTATGCAGCAGATTTGTGGGAGTGTATATTTAGGTCTACTGTCACAGGATAGTGTGGATTTTTTTTTTAATATTGACATACAGGTGAATGACGTTTTTGTTATCTGAAAAAATGTCATTTTGGAAAAAAAAAATTCTATTCATATTTTATTCGACAATATTTTAATAAGGATTTCGGATTAAATATCTAAAACTGAATTTCATTTCTTTTATAGAGGCAAGTGTGTTGCATTTGTATTTATTCATTTGTAATAGGAGGGAGAAAACATCGGGGCTGCTTGTGATTCAAACCCATTGTCCTTCGACCACTAAATATATTGCACTTCCATCAGAATGTTTAAACTGCCTACACAAAGGTCCGTCATAAATATACTATTTTTATATTACCACATTACAGTCCTAGAAAAACCTGCTAATAGCGACCACAACATGTAGAGAATGATATTGTCATGACACAGATGTTTTTGTGGACAGCTTGTTATTTTATAGAAAATAAAATTGGAGTATTCTGTAAATGTTTTTATATGGACACAGGTGGTCTTTATGGTACAGACACTATATTGAATACTTTGTTTTGTAATATTCTAAATGCCAAATGTAAAATGATCCAGCCTCATTCTAATTACGTGCATTTTACGTAGTCAATGACAACGCACTGCTTATGTCAGGTGCAAAAAGACACAACTTTATTCCTCATTTGCCAATAAGGAAATAAACTTGGCTACTTTAAATTAAATATACAAATTGCATCACAATAGTTTGTTTCATGTGATTATGGTACATGTATCTATGATTATATATTTTAAGTTGATGTTTATATTTATGAATACAAAATTTGGGGAGGGGAGGGTCGTGATATCCTGCCTTTTGATTTGAAATGTATTTTTTTTTATTTACATTCCAACAATTATGAAACTAGTTTTTTAAGTGTTTATAAACCCCTATTGTTGGTCCGGAGAGAAGCACGCAGGGGACAAAATATGTCTGTGACTGACGCTGTGTTATCAGGTCAAAGTTGGTATCGACAACCATCAATATATCTGGACTACATGTCTGATACTGTACCACGAAATAAAATATTGACACGTCTTTAATCATCCGACAACCTCCCTCTGTTTTGTGCCATTTCAAAAAATACCTTTTACCCAGAATATTGACCTTTGCAGTTAATCCAACTGATCGCAATCAGCAAATTTCAATTTCAGATATGAGCTATTATTTAATCAGCATTATGGCCCAAAGGCACACTCGATTGGGTTACCGCCGTCGTCATACACATCTAACAGTTGTTGGTGTGTGTGCTCGACACAGAATTTAATTACGTCATAGTTCCGATTGGAAACGGAGATCAGAAACACAAACACTTTGTGTCGACTTGGCCCTTGATTTTCACCTGAATCGCGTGGAGTATCAATACACGTGATCAATGGTTTCTGTCTGCTTAATAAAGTCTTAAGTATGTGATGTTTTGCCTCGATGAATTTATTTAATATCATCAATAAGTCTTTGTGATTAATTTGATCTCTATCAGCTAGTTATAAGTAGATAATGAAGTTCGACTCGGCGAATGTTGCGGGATTAACCTCGTACTTCCGTTATTTCATTAGTGTCTCTATTTCATTAAATAATCTCGATTAGATAAAAAGAAAATACATTCAGTGTTATGATGATTCAGAGTCATGCCATTATTAAAAGTGTATTCATCAGAATTATTGTTATACATTTTTTGTATAACGTCTTCTGCTCCATAGCTTCATTACGATCAGGTACGGTAGTGATGGAAGATTAAATTATAACATTACTGGTACAATTTACATTAGTTCTAACATTGCTGTTATATATATTCTCTAAACACATTTAAATGTATTTCATTGCACAGTGAGTAACTTAACTCCAGATTTATGATGTAATTCAGTATTTCAAACTGATAACATCTGACCATTTCGCTGAGTACTTATGTATGCAGACTTTGAACATTTTACCATTCAGTTTCTTTCGTTTGTTAAGTTAAAAAAATGATCCCTAATTTTCTTGTCAGGCCCGATATGACGTTATATTTGCTGGACCGTTAAGTAAATATCTACAGTATGTTAAAATTATTACTACATATAACTGATGAACCCAGTAAGATGTTTTTCTACAATAAGAATATATTATTACAATCATTCAAATCAATAGCAACTTCCAACATATTCTTCTATTTATACATGTTTACTCATTCAGGAGTTACGTGGAACAACCTGCGACGCATGATCAGTAGCTTTTGGACACTTACTAGTACTTATGTTTTTGTTTGTTTGGGGTTTAACGTCCTCGCAACAGCCAAGGCCATATGAAGGCGGGTACCTAGGGAGAGAACAGTGAAAGACAAATAAAGGGAAGCTAGAAGCGAATTTATAAACATCTAATTGCGACAGCAGATCAATTGTAGTTTCTTTAATTCATCCTAAGCAGAAGAGCGGAGAATACACAACAGAAACCCCCAATTCTGCCGGGGTGTCCCATTAGTCGCATGTTATTGAGAACAGCAGGCCTATTCTTTTTCCCGAATCTAGGAATTGCAGCAGGATTATGCAAATATAAATAAGGAAGGAAACATAGTTAAATCGACCTTGAAAATATAATACTCGTTTAGAAATATCAAACATCATTGCATCCTAAAACATAGCCAATGTGTTATTTGTTTGTTGATGTAAAGTTTGTTTGTAAGGTTGCTGTGAAAAGAAGGCTAACGTTTAAAAAGACAGGTCAAAAAGTGTCATGTCATGTTTCATGAGATCAGCGAGAGTGTACATGATTTTTGTTGGTCATTTTTGTTTTGATATTAAAATTGAACACTGTTTGATACGTGTATATCTGATAACAGTATATTTGCTGCGGAACAATGAGGATGTTTAACTTGGCACGAATGAGAATCTAGTTAATTCGATTGTATCTTCTATACTTCTCATTAGATATCGGGGACAAAGGGCATGACTTAAGGTAATCATAATAGATAGGAGACAGAGGAAATGACTTACAGTAACCACATCATATATCGGAGGAGGTGAGGTTGAGTTTATAGGGTTTAGCGACATATCAACAACTTAGGTAATGTAAGGACTGGCCGCCATGTGTGTGATGTATGCATGTGTGCTGTGCTTGAGGCGGTATGCTGAAATGACACCAGATAGAAAACTGAAAGGAATACTGGCTATCACCACATAGAACTACTGAAGACGCAGTATGGCATATGGATGATTTTTCTGCTTACCAAAGATGGAAATATGTCAACGTTTTTCTTGGTGTGTGTGTGTGTGTGTGTGTTTTAGTTTGTTTTTTGTTTTTAACTTTTTGCAAATTTGGCGATCTAGTTGTTCACATAGATCGCCACACGAAAGCAACGATAATTTTAGCTTGACAACCATTCAAATAACTTATAGCGTTTATATACAATTTTTGTAGTTATTGATCAAATGAATTGACCACGAGCTCAGGAGCGCCCTTAAAAATCATTCCGGACATCATACGACGATTGGGTGTGATTCTGGTTTTCATGGGAATATTTCAGTTATGGAGAATATCGTGCAATAATTTAACCTTGTCTTGTCCATGATATATATCCGAATGTCTGGCATAAACAAATCTTCATTTTCATACTCGATATTGGTCTAGTCGGTAACATAGACAGGAAAGACTGACGGATCACGACTAGCAACTCGCTTCCCTTTGACCTCGCTTTCCCCCATCATTCAGACCTGGGCGAAGCGCTGTAGGTACCGAAGTAGTACCACCGGTGTAACCAAAAAATCGATATGCACGGCTTCAGATCACGGCATAGGCGAGTCGTTTACCGAATTTGTCAAACAAGGGTTTTCGTATAATGTACATGCTTTGTTCTCGTGTAAACCAAGGACACCGAGAGCTTTCAGAGTAATAACTCTGTTCGTACACGATTTATATTTCACGTGATAATTTGATATAACAGGGGTTGATTTTTTTTTCTTGTTTTCATTATGCCAGTAACCTTTATATCTAACGATAAAAGCCTTTATGGTAAGGGGAACCACCAAGTTGAATTATATTTTTAACGTTGTCACTATTGTAAAATATTTTATCTATCTATTTTTTTTTCAAAACAAATACAACCCATCAAAACCATATTGATGCGATGCATTTTGAATGTTTGAAAAGAGAAATTAGAAAACAAAATGCAGAGGACGAAATCAGGACTTTACATCGCAAAGCGTTACACTTTATCAATGATGCCTTCCTGTTATCATTAACGAATATTTCAGAATGAGTGTCCAAAATTAATTTCCTCAAAACCTACGGAAAGAAATTGAAATATTGAAAGTTGTTAGGGGAATTTACTCTAAGCTAGATTTTTTTGGTTTAGTTGTCCTCTATAAAGAAGGGAGACTACTCCATGTCATAACTACTCGGAACTCTTCGTGTGTGATTATAACTTAGATAGTGGTACTATAGACGAACGTCTCTGGTGGTACTCTTTACCTTTAATTTCTTGTAATCTAGCTACATTATAGCATACTACATTACATTTTTATTTCAGTATAGCAGGTGAACGAAAAATAACTTATCTGTTAGATTGGTCTGGTGACGCAGTGGATGACGCACTCGTCGTTCGCCAAGACGGCCGGGGTTTGATTAACCTACTGGACGTGGTGAGGTATCAGTTGCCTACGTACATTGTATATACCTGACCACATATGTATTATCTGGGTACTCTATGGTTTCATTCGGAATTTCCACATTAAAGCCTCCTGCACGCTACCATCCCGAACAACAACAGTTGTTAATACATGTTGATAGAATGTATTTCTAATTTTTTAATAAATACATTTTTTTTAATTTATATTTTGTAAGAGATTGCTGCATTTACTAATATATTGTACTTGTACCGATGCAACCCGATATCGAAATGTTGCTCTGCTACACTGTAAAAATTGAATTGAAGTAGATTTTTTTCTTTGCCAAACATTTAGATACATATAATACAATAAAATGTCGACAGCCGATGTTGATAAAAGTACACTAATAGATTTCTCCCGTACCATTTCTAATTGACAGACAATTTCGACACCTTGTAATGGGTATTGAAATTTCACCGAAACATTTTGTAATCGAATGCACATCTTAGTAGAAAATAAAACTGTACACTAGACATTTCAATGAAAACACCCCAATGTATTCGTGTACGTGTAATGTTTTTTATGGTGAATTTCCATTTTATAAAGTCACGTGGGGTTTCAAAGTAATTTGATTTCCCTATTGAAAATTTGAAATTCAATATATACGGTTTGTATAATGTCGCTCAGAGGTGGTCGCTGACAGCAAAAAAAGAAGTGTTAAGTGAAAATAAACGGACACCGCCGTTGGGAAATTATTTTGCACATGACGTAGCGCTATGCTCGTTCGTCGTGTTGAAAATCAATACATTTGGTTAAAATTCCGTTGCCTCTATTTTATTCCTGGTACAAAACCCATTACCGTCTATTATGTTGAATGTAATTAGAGAGGCGACATAGGAGGAGGTCATCTCTACTGGCTTCAGAAGCGAATACTTTGTATTTGTTCAAACTCCAGAGCAGTTTAGATAACATCAGATACATCAGACACAATGTATAATATAAATTGTCCCATACGCATATAATCAAATCAATATTTTCATAATTGTGTTAAAACCGGAGTAACATTTTTGTATAATTTAGAGCAATCAACGGAAACAGATTTCAGAAATTCGAAGCTTGTGTATTGGTCAGCCATGATGTTTGGATCTTTTACAGTGTTTAACCCCCGGTATGATGGTGTAGTCACTTGGACAAAATGTGTCTTTTTTAAAATATCAATTTAAAGAATACTATCATACTTGTTTGTAACTTCAAGAAAAAATGTGTTTGATACCAGACATTTTTATATTCTATCTAGATATTACATGTTTTCATTAGAACGTGTTGTTATCAATGACGTCATCACGCTGGATATTTCTAGCTAAGTAAAACTAGTAAGACTTCATGATGGAGAAACAACAATCTCTCAAAAAAAGTGGTTTACATCCAACTGTCTGTCTTATACTTCTAACGTAGTTTTCTATAACAAGCATTCATTTGACTTTATTTTTTCTTAATTTTATATTTTTTTCTTCAAAAGGAGTCATGTTGATATAATTACACTCTATGTTTTGCACTTTAACATTTTATGTTTAATACTCTATGGTTTACACTCTATGTTTAATACTATATGTTTTATACTATATGTTTTATGTAAGTTATGTTTTATACCCTATGGTTAATACTCTGTTTGATACGCTATGGTTTACACTCTATGTTTTATACTCTATGGTTTACTCTCTATGTTTTACACTATATGGTTTACACTCTATGGTTTACACTCTATGGTTTACACTCTATGGTTTACACTCTATGGTTTATACTCTATGTTTTATATAAGTTATGTTTTATACTCTATGGTTTACACTCTATGTTTTATACTCTATAGTTTACACTCTATGGTTTATACTCTATGGTTTACACTCTATGTGTTATACTCTATCATTTACAATATATGGTTTTACTCTATGGTTTATACTATATGGATTACACTCTATGGTTTATACTCTATGGTTTACACTCTATGTGTTATACTCTATCATTTACAATATATGGTTTTACTCTATGGTTTATACTATATGGATTACACTCTATGGTTTATACTCTATGGTTTACACTCTATGTGTTATACTCTATCATTTACAATATATGGTTTTACTC
>JAUMHH010153694.1:0-18823 GCA_032359455.1 Chlamys rubida | reverse complement strand
CAACCAGATACACAACAGTATAACAAACACAACACAGCAACCAGATACACAACAGTATAACAAACACAACACAGCAACCAGATACACAACAGTATAACAAAAACAGCAACCAGATACACAACAGTATAACAAACACAACACAGCAACCAGATACACAACAGTATAACAAACACAACACATCAACCAGATACACAACAGTATAACAAACACAACACAGCAACCAGATACACAACAGTATAACAAACACAACACAGCAATCAGATACACAACAGTATAACAAACACAACACATCAACCAGATAAACAACAGTATAACAAACACAACACGGCAACCAGATACACAACAGTATAACAAACACAACACAGCAACCAGATACACAACAATATAACAAACACAACACATCAACCAGATACACAACAGTATAACAAACACAACACAGCAACCAGATACACAACACTATAACAAACACAACACAATACACAACAATATAACAAACACAACACAGCAACCAGATACACCACAGTATAACAAACACAACACAGCAATCAAATACACAACAATGTACCAAACACAACACAGCAACCAGATACACAACAATATAACAAACACAACACAGAAACCAGATACACCACAGTATAACAAACACAACACAGCAACCAGATACATAACAATATAACAAACACAACACAGCAACCAGATACACCACAGTATAACAAACACAACACAGCGACCAGATACACCACAGTATAACAAACACAACACAACAACCAGATACACACCAGTATAATAAACACAACACAATACACAACAGTACAACAAACACAACACAGCAACCAGATACACAACAGTATAACAAACACAACACAGCAACCAGATACACCACAGTATAACAAACACAACACAGAAACCAGATACACAACAGTATAACAAACACAACACAGCAACCAGATACACAACATTATAACAAACATAACACAGCAACCAGGTACACAACAGTATAACAATCACAACACGGCAACCAGATACACAACATTATAACAAATATAACACAGCAACCAGGTACACAACAGTATAACAAACACAACACAGCAACCATATACACAACAGTATAACAAACACAACACAGCAACCAGATACACAACAATATAACAAACACAACATAGCAACCAGATAAATAACAGTATAACAAACACAACACAATACACAACAGTACAACAAACACAACACAGCAACCAGGTACACAACAGTATAGCAAACACAACACAGCAACCAGATACACAACAGAATAACAAACACAACACAGCAACCAAATACACAACAGTATACCAAACACAGCACAGCAACCAGATACACCACAGTATAACAAACACAAAACAGCAACCAGATACACCACAGTATAACAAACACAACACGGCGACCAGATACACAACAGTATTACAAACACAACACAGCAACCAAATACACAACAGTATAACAAACACAACACAGCGACCAGATACACAACAGTATAACAAACACAACACAGCAACCAGATACACAACAATATAACAAACACAACACAGCGACCAGATACACAACAGTATAACAAACACAACACAGCGACCAGATACACAACAGTATAACAAACACAACACAGCGACCAGACACACAATAATAAGACATCATATTTTTAGGAGACGCAATTATCATGGTGTCGCTGATGAGATTCCTATTATCCGACGCTGACATTGATTCCGTGTCTGGTATATTTTTGTATTAACAGTGATTTTTTTATCGATTAATAATTTAACAGGTAGTTCGGAGCCTTCAAGCATATCAGATTGAATGCAAAATGACATATAATTGTTGTTCAGTCTATTCTAGGTCACTTGCTTCTGTTGCTGTCATTACTTGGTGATAAAAATGTATTCTTCATATACTTGCATACAAAAGAGAACACGTATACAAAACGCATGTTTAAAATCCCAGTCCAACAAGGACGTCTTATAGAATTGGCATAGACAAGGAGGTGATCGCCCCCTATGAGACGTGCACATCCACACCCCACACATACATGTATATCATTTAAACTTTTGGTGTAGTAGCCTGTTTATATTGTTATATTAACATTTACCTTTCTTATATAACTTAAGTGTATTTTATTTAGCTCACCTATATTTTATTCCATGTAGGCTTATGTTTATTTTGCATATTGTTTTTGTTTGTTTTAAATTATACCTATGTTTGTCGCAGAAATAGCTCTACCGAGCTAATGTTTGGTATGCGACGTTAAATAAATATTCTTGTATCTTGTATCCTGTATCTTGCTTCACTTTAAAGTCTGCAGTGTGCTGTATCTGTACAGGTGATAACTAAGTCTTCTTTACGACAAACGTTGCTTCCTTTGAAGTATATATATGTGGTGTATTTGTAGAGGTGAGGTATAGGAATACGTTCATTTATTGATGAGTATGTTAATTATTGATTGAGTGTATAGACACGTACAACATAGATCGATAGCCTTTAGTTCCTCGCGGGTTCCAATGAACGTCTTATTCGTTAACATAAAACAAAGATAATAATAGTCACGGGTCATATACAAGACTAGACTATTGAATTCAGTGCTTACCATAAACTTATTGCATATGTTTATGTTAAAGTTGGAAGTTACAGTCTTTAGTTGGAAAGCTATTTTCTGAC
This sequence comes from Chlamys rubida, assembly GCA_032359455.1. NCBI lineage: Eukaryota > Metazoa > Mollusca > Bivalvia > Pectinida > Pectinidae > Chlamys > Chlamys rubida. The sequence goes on along the minus strand of JAUMHH010153694.1, from coordinate 16,144 downwards.
TATTTAATTTTCATGATTGTATTGTGATGCTCTATCATTATAATCTTCATTCTGGAGGAAATAAAAGAGTATATATACGTGAAAATTGTAAACGTGTCTGGGGACTAATGATAGAACGAATGTTTCACGAATAATGTCAGATCGCCAAGATCTGTAAAACGTTCTGTTTGTTCATCCTTTGTTATATCGACTTCATGTTGCCAACACACAAGTAAATACAAAATAATTATGTGTACAACATATGCAGGTATACATATGTACATGAAGTAATTAACATACAGTGAAGGAATAGTAGAATGCATAGTAAAATACTGTAAAATATTTAAAGCAAAATACATAATTATTATGCATGTACATGACTAAAATACATACAGGAAAATAAAAATGAAAATAATTACAGTCTTATTATTGTAGTGTAAAATACATTTAATGTATATATACATATGGTAAAGCACAGAACAGCCAGTAAATGTAAACGACGAGTACTTAATGTGTACAACAATGTATATTCCTCTATTATTTTGAAATTTTATTTACTTCCTTTTTTGGTAAAAAAATAAATAAAGAGCCTTTGATCTTCTGGATCTGTAATATTTGGAAACATCTCATACATTTGAATAGAATGAGTGATTTATACTGAACCAGTTTAAACGATGTTTATTTTGTACTTTTCAGCTGTTTAACACGTAATGATCACCGTAGACTCTGTCAGAGTTGTTTCCCTTCCCGGTAAGTGTTGTAAACCCGTCTAATAGGCGGCCCATTCAATTAACTAAAACAATTTAATAGCATATACAGTTTCTGATCCCCGTGAGTCAATTACGGACTGACAGAAGTCCTGGTAAATTAACTAAGCATATTCCTATCGCTATATATGCTCAGCATCATCAGCATCGCAGAGTCCCGGGATGTATGCAGGGTATACACAAATCCCGGGGTCCCCGGGGTGTATACACGTGTACATATAACACACCTCTCGGGACTCCCGGGCTATATACATCACAGGATCCGCAGGGCGTAGGCATAATAATATATATCGACACACCGTCCACGGTTCCCTGGTAGTATACCGGAAAAATAACAAACATCCAGCGATTTGTTTATTCTGCTTGGCGGGGGACGTTATTGTGTCAACATGGCCCCAGTCGTAGTGCCCCACGTCCTGTCGTCACGGAACTTTACAATAATCACTCAAACACGATTCGTTGTTTACCAAAATAACAAATGGCTGTAATTGGGTGGCTTGTGAGATTTCACCGAGCTTTGTAGATACAAATGTGTCAGATAACGTTATGCATTCCATTATATAAACAATCTAAAGGCCACCATAAGCACATTTTATACACACACACTGTAATGACTTGCTTTTGTTATGGTAAAGTTTATGGAGCATTGGTGTAAAAATTGAAATAAAAAATAACGATAATTTTTTGCTGGGATTTGTGAGCTTATAATGCCTAAGCGCGGCACCTGTCGTCCCTCCGTCCGTCCACAGGGGCACGCAACTACTATAAATATTGTTTTTTTTAGGCTTTCAGTCGCTGGGTACGTTATAAACTAGTAGAAAACAGCACCGACTGATTAACAAACAGATGCGAAACTGCGGCTAAAGTTTGTATTCAGGATCACGATAAATACAACTATTGGTAGTTTTGCGTTTTTGAAATTTCGCCGTCAAATATTCAAATTTCTAACGCTCAAAAGGTTTTTAGTTTGTTTTCTAAACAAAATGATATTTGTTGATTTTTTCAGTTAAATATGAAAAATCAAAATATCAAAAATATTTTCTAATTTGAAATTGATAAATGTTATATGGACCACAATTTCTGTCACTAGTGTTGTGACCCCAGTGATATATTATCAGCTTTAACCGGACACCTAACCAGATTCCTTGTCTTAAAAATAAAAACTGTGAAAACAGAAAAAGAACAATTACTTGAAACACTAGAAACAGGTGGATACCACCCAGGTGGGTGTCATTCGTATAGCAGGCTTGTTCCGACATTAAATGACAAAAAATGGGTCGTTTTGCGGTCACACGGAAGTGTGAAAATTGTTAATCGTACTACCAGCAATAATTGATAAGGATGTAGGTAGCCATGTCTCTATGTAATCTTACAATAGAGAGACATGGAGTTATCTGTGGACGTTGCATTGAGGTCTTGTTTCAGAACCTGAATATCGTGTGGAAAGTCATGTCTGATGTTTAATAACACAGTGTGTGGGTAGCCATGTATTGTTTTACCATACCAGTGTGCATGTTTATTGGTGTCCATGTTTGTTGTGTTCAGTACATTGTCGTGTAGGTCATGTTCTGTGTTAACTACGTGTACAATTGTATGGTAAATACGCCATACGTCATTTTAAGTAAAATATATGCTGAGAATAATTGAGTTATCTCACATAAACAATTATGTAGGATAATTGCATTAGCTATGTTGTTTATATCTCAGTATTGTATATATCTCAAATCTGGTCAATCACAACCGTTTGCAGGAATTACTTATTTAGAACTCTTTTGGGTTGGAGGTCCATGCCATGGTAACACAGTATGTGTATCCTTAAATACGCCTGTACTACCTGGTGTGGACTTGGAACACCTACTGAATTATTCAAGCATTATTGATCAACGGTTTGTTTAGTGGATTTTATTTTTGCTAGGTAATCAGACATTTCCTTCCGTCCTGGTACAATGTGCATACGTACATGTGTACGATACATAGCGTCGGTGATTACACATAGACTTTTGCAAAATTGATAGTATTCAAGATGGTTCTGCTCACATCTTTATCAGAATTAATCAATATAATGATGTCCACCCGGAATACAGTCTGTTTTTTTATTCGGTATGTTGGTTTGGCAACAAGTACTAGCGTATGAAATATACATATTCCTAAAATACAAAATAGCCAATGAAAGCCGCTTAAATTGATTTTTCGACAAATGGTTTTACACTGTCTGTTTTGCATATTGCATTAGACTATATAATAGTCACACATTTGAATATTCTTTAAAATCTGTACATCTAGTTAACATATATATAAAATATTTATGATACATTGGCATTTAAATGAATACGTGCAGGTCATTGCGGTATTGGCTGCAGGAACCGGAGCTCTGGGTCCGGTCGATGTTATTTCATTTCGAACTTTTAGATATTAAATTTCGAAATTTTACATTATCGGAAAAAATCAAAATAAAATAACTAAAATCTCAAGATAAATGTTAAAGAAAAACCAATCTAACCTGGAATTGCCCGGTTTCTGCAATTAATCCCGCAATTACCTGTTTTATAACACAGATTTGCCAAATGGACCTCGCCATGTGTTGTAATATATACCTATACGTACGGACTTATTTTTACAAAATATATCATTTCTCGACACTTTTTCATCTCCAATATTGTTTTTTACATTTCCTCCACAAAATTCATCGATAGTGTCACAAATATAGATAAGAGTTGTCTCCCTTTGTCCATAGATGTGTTACCGTTGTCATTTAGTTATATTTTATTTGCAAGTTTAATCGATTCAATGAATATTACGTCTTGGAACTGGTGAAATTTAAATATAAATAATGGAAAGCAGTAGTTAAAGATGATATTACGCTTCAGGTACTTTAATCTTAACCACAAACATCAAATGGAAATTTTAGAAAATTTAGTTTTGGATACTGTTGTTAAATTGTCTCCATGTATAAAGAAGGACCGCGTGGCCTAATGGATAAGGCGTCCGACTTCGAATCGGAAGATTGCGAGTTCGAGTCTCGTCGTGGTCGTTCAATATTATTTTAGTGTGCGAAAATATTTTTTATTTCTTATAAGTGCATTTACGAAAAAATTAATGTCATACATTCAAATTTTACAATATTATTTGTACATAGCCCTGGAATGACGAAGTATAATACTCAATTAATGTAAATGAAAGAAACGCAGTAATATTCAACGCTAATTAGAATCGGACTTTTATTTTATAACAAATTGTACATTTCTCCTACGACAGAAGCTCTTGTAATTTTTACAATTACACAGACAAATTGAAGAAAAGATCATGAATTTATTGGAATTAAGCTAATTAATTGGAATTATTGGATCATAATTTATTGGATCATAATTTATTGGAATTAAGCTAAAATCTGTCCTGTCTGCCCCTACCCCACCCCAAGGGTACGATGTAGGAATTTTCCTATCCTAAAGACATTCTAGTTTCTCTAACTCACAGACGTATATCTGGTTTGTATACGTCTCTGCTTAACTTCTAGCACCAACAACATACCAGGTCTATTTTAGTCCGTGCGGTAGACTTATTTTAACAAACAATCGGTAAACACATCCTCGAATTCACTACACAAATCGTAAGTGAGCGGAATCCATAGAACTTCGAGGATGCATTAAACATCGAGAAACAAGTTATTCTAATTCTGTTTCATGATCAGTTTCTCCTATTGTATTTGTCAATCAATAGTATGTAACAATTAAGCAAGTTATATATACTGTTGAATACATATAAGTAACATTGTATTTTCACCTGTATACACAGATTGAAATGATTTTATATGTATAACAATATAAAAATATAATTGTTACATGAATAAGTGTATATTTTAAATGTATACCCATATAAAGTAAACATTTTACACGAATATCCTTTAAAAGTATAACTTTTATATGTATACCAATATATAACCATACATTTTACATTCATACCCATTTAGATGTATACAATGTACATGACGTATATAGTTTACATGTATACATGTACTCATTACTCATTACAAGTATATAGTTTACATGAATACCCATTAAAAGTAATTAGTTTACATGTATACCCATTACAAGTATATAGTTTACATGTATACCCATTACAAGTATATAGTTTACATGTATACCCATTACAAGTAAATAGTTTACATGTATACTCATTACAAGTATATAGTTTACATGTATACCCATTACAAGTATATAGTTTACATGTATACCCATTACAAGTAATTAGTTTACATGTATACCCATTAAAAGTATATAGTTTACATGTATACCCATTACAAGTATATAGTTTACATGTATACCCATTCAAAGTATATAGTTTACATGTATACTCATTACAAGTATATAGTTTACATGAATACCCATTCAAAGTATATAGTTTACATGAATACCCATTAAAAGTATATAGTTTACATGTATACCCATATATAACCATACATTTTACATGTATACCCATATATAAATATAGGTCTCATAAGTAATAACGACAGTATGGTCCACAAGCTAACTGAGGGGATATGCAATTACAACAGCATATTTTATATTAGTAACTTCTGTTTGTTTATGTACTTTGTATTGTATTATTGTCTAATGGTGACTGTTTTTCTCTGTTTTATGTTTTGAAATGTAAATTTTCATTTTCCTGTCTTGATAAAGGGGCAGATCGCCCTGAAAATGTGACAAATTTCTTTTTCGTGCACTGTCGTTATTACTTCTTTGCCCATATACATGTACCATATAAATATATATTTTAAATGTATACCCATATATAAGTATACATTTTACCTGTACATTGTATACCCATAAATATTGTATGCCCATGTAAAACTGTACAAAACACATATTAAGCAGTATATACAAGAGAGCCCACCCCAGGGTCACACGCCCCGAACACATTTACAGTATACATTCCGTGGTAGACTCGGCTGATTGCCCACCGTTTAAACCTGCTTAGGTCGTACCTGTGTAGTTTGGGACTATGTGCCGTAAGCGTGGGCCATGTGAATAGTAAACATTGTGTATATCGTGACAGTTTATGCAATGAACGTTGATATTTAAACACATTCAAATGCATTTGTGGAGATATAATAAAGCAACTTGACCGCTTACGTAATGGTTGTGAAAAGTCGTTATACAAAAATCGTACAGGGCAAAAGTCGTTCCACTATATATTGCAACAGAAAATAGAAATATGTTTTGTTAGAAATGTAAGCCAACAAGGCTTTTGGATTATAATCGTTGTGACGTTGCGTGGTGTGAGTACCCACTGCTCCAATGAGATTTACCTGGGTAAACCCCTTTCTCGTACTACGTGAGCCGTGCAGTGGGACCCCATGCGTTACTTACTGACACTAGTTTGGTGGATTACACTGACTATACATTAGACACATCGATGACGATTGTAAGTACTACATCTATTTATTTTAGGGTATGTAAATCTACATTTCGGTTATGCTAACTTCCTTACACACATGTGCTACCTGTGTTTAAACCACGTGTGTGATATCAGATCATACGACATCAGGTGAACAACAAAGGAAATACACACCTGTCCCCTATTTCGTTCTTATGTTTATGTTAACGGTCTTCACGTGCTATCCTCCAACTCTGCATGTTTCTAACCCCAACCCCGTCCCTCCAAAAAGATTTGTCCATGTTTGGCGGCATGACACATTCATTTTGTCAATTTATATTAGATGGGACAGCTCTGGACATCAAGAAAATGGACACAGTCGATCACGTCGTTTACTTTATCTAGACATGCTACATTGTATTGCGTGTATTGTGAGGTTTAGGGTAGACCGTTAGACCATAGAGTTATAAGCCTTAGATCTATGCACTAGATACAAATGTATGCATATAGATGTAAAATGTTGATATACATACAGAATAAGAAATATAGTTTCTACCACCTTCGGGGAGACTTGACCAGGTGAAATGTTCAGTTTGGTGCCACTTTGTATTTCAATATTATCTGCTCAATGATATACTATTGTGAATACGTAAGACACTTTAGTTTCCACTCCAGAGCCAGTGTATAGAAGTCCAATTTCTATCTAGAGTTGTCGTTCCTACAATAATGTATCGTGTAGTGAAAGGAACGACAACTCTGGGTTGTTTGTTTGTTTGGAAGAGAGTGCTTTATTCATAGTTAACATCATCAAACAAAATGACAAACATATGAAACACGCATTATAGACCACTGTTCCACTGCAGGCGACATACCAGAGCATGCCACTTTAGTTTTTCGTTCATATTGTTACTTCCCCTTAATTTCGTTTTGGCTAATATCTGTACCGTTGACAATATATCTATAGTGCAATTAACTAGAACGACAGTCTTATCATATGATATCGAATTCTGACCTGATCTCGTAATATTTTTACACTCAACTGTCAACATGTAGATTCTTTTTTCCTTGGTTAATTTTGACTTTTTATTTATTTAATCTTCGTTATGTTTCTTAAAAGGTCCTTTTGGGCAAAGACGTATATACTACTGGCTTTATATGTCTCCGTTTTGGGTACGTCTGGTTATCTTTCCGCACAGGGTATAACAATGAATTGTATAATATACGTGTGACCAAGTCTGAACTTCGATAGAATTCTGAATAGATTACCCTCTCCCCCTCAGATCCCCCACCCGTCTCTAGAGTCTATGCATTTATACATGGGATTGCAAGTTAATGCAAGAGGACAATGCTTTACAAAAACGTAAGGCCTGTACAGTGGTAGCCACTCTACTAAGGCCGAAACAGCGTGATAGCCACTCTACTAAGGCCGAAACAGCGTGATAGCCACTCTACTAAGGCCGAAACAGCGTGATAGCCACTCTACACTGTACTAAGGCCGAAACAGCTTCATGTTAGCAAAAATCATCAGTCTGCGTGGATGGCGAATTGTCCTGAAAACGTTAACGTCATGCGTAACAAAGCTGGCTGTGAATGTACTGAGGTGTTTACCATATGGATCGACTGCAGTTGGCTTTCAACTCTACATTTTGTGGTCTTTTAAAACCCATAAAATATCACTTTAATAAATGTGTTTTATTTGGCTGGGTTTTAATGTCAACTGTGAAAAGGAATGTTCCACTAAAATTCACGTTCTTTCATTGTGACTGGAAGTTAACGATATAAACTCGGTGCTCAAAATATAGTTAACCTATTTGAAATATCAAGTTAATCGGTTATGTGGTGTTGATTGCTTTTTGACGTTTAACAGGAAGAGAAATCATAAATGTTATGCATATATATTTCATCGATTTTTTTTTATAATACATCATTTGATTGGAAACATGATTTCCTGTCCCCGTTGAGCGTCGAACCATTTGACAGATAAATGTGATGAATTTCAAACTTGCTGTCGGTTCGGAATGGTAGCTCAAGTTTCAAGTTTTATTTTTACACTCATGACACACACGAGGTGTGTAACAATAGGTCAACATTTTAATACATTTCAATTACATAGCAAAGTAGCAGAGATATCGAATATAACCTTTGTTTTACTGAAAATGACACGTTAATGGCATGTCATTAGCTTCCCATCATATACGATGTTGTCACCGACATTAGCCATGTCACAGACGATCCACGTTTCTAAAAAACATATTTTAGAAAATAATATGTTACCTCGTGTCAAACTGTATGACGAAAAATGCCCGTTATTCCAACCATTCTAGCCTACGACGAAATATACATTTGCTTGTTATTTGTGATACACTAGAGGCCGAGGGGCTACCTGATTTGAAATTACATGTACATCGACAGCGTAACTCTTGGATTTTGGTGATATGTTTATGGATCCTTTATGCTTTCAAATATTGGGCTCCGCTCCAAGGGCCTATGTCAATGACAATGACAATTGTTTTATTCTCATACACAATACAGTGTAGAGAATACATATATACAAATGGGTGACAATAATACATGGTGAAACAGGATGGACATTAGTATTGTAAATTAATTATGTCATTAATATCGGTAATAAATTTAGCCAATGATGTTAATTCATGTTGTGTTACATAATTCGCCGCATTCTTTGTTGTATACCACATCGATTGTTCCCTTTGATCCAAGGCATAACTGTCAATTAAAACCCCTTATTCATACTGAGGGAGCAGTCTTTTTCTTTCACACGGCCGGGGTTCAATTCCCCGATCGGACGTGAAAAAGTATGGGGTCACCTGTCTGGGAGTGGGTTTTATTCAGGTACTCCGGTTTCCTCCCACATAAAGACCATGTGCGCTACCCCCAGGTCAGCAAGAGTGATTGATATAAGTTGACGGAACTTGTTTCAAAACTGTTATAAAATAAGTAAAGTTTAATAATACTGGTACGGTGTATTGTCACAGGTAGACACGACGTCAAGCTGATCAGTGGCCTGGTCGTTTACTGTACCAGTCTCCGGATCTGTGTAACGTGATGTCGTGTCTGACATTTACTGTACCAGTCTCCGGATCTGTGTAACGTGATGTCGTGTCTGACATTTCAACATTCTTTTAATTTAAGTATACACCGTTTGTGCATACATATATAGCACAGAGAATGCGCAGTAGCATATATCGAGCACGTGTGGAGTGCGAACTTATTGGTATGAAAGCTAGCTTTGTTAAGTAAATACGTTCATCTGTTTACAATGGGATAGGTATATTTGTGATGACCTGATGACCGTTTGGTCAGTCTGACCTACTCCCCAGTCAGTACGTACGTTAGTACGTATACATTGTAGGGATTAGTTTGTGGGATTCGTCGATCAAGGATTAGGAGTACAATATATACCCACGTTCGTATAATACGTTTTATACCACCAACGGTCAAAGGTACGTGCATACTTATAACTATAACAGGCCTAATTGTTCTTACTACTTAACACCTTACGTGTGAATACTGAACGGAGGACAAACGTTTGGCATTGATTAACCAACAGGGAGACCAGACCATTAGACTGGCTACCAGCCCCGAACTTTTTAGGAAGAATTTCTCGACTGCATTTTACTACTAGCCTATCTCCCTCTAGTTTAATCAGACATCCAAGTGATCACATTTTTTTTCTTAATAATTCAATATTCTAGAGGCGCGGGGACCAGTTTACCAGACCATATGTAACTCATTACACAGGGATATGACATGTACAGTATATATCTTTATATATCTGACCCCTGTATTACATTGTACACTGTAGATAATTATTTACAGTGTAATATTGTAATTACAGAGTTAAAGTAATTTTGACAAGAAAGTTTACAATTTTACAAGTCTGGGGAACTAGAACTTGGGCTATGTGGATACGATATGGATGGGGGTATTTCGGGCTATGTATACGTAGATGGATGGGGGTATTTCGGGCTATGTATACGTAGATGGATGGGGGTATTTCGGCTCGGAGTTCAAGTGTTAACATTTACGATTCGTGGGTTAAACGTTTAATTTTGGGAGGTTCATTACTTTAAGTAAGTGTCTATAGTATTGTGTTTTATCGCACACTGACTTACAGCTATTTGCAATAACTAAGACGGGCTCTCATTGATACAGGGACTTGTTATCTCGCGGATTCACTTCACAATAGAAAAACCTTGAAACTCTAACGGAAGTCTACAATTGTATAATTACATGTGGCCTCATTTCTCTCCCCCTTCAATCTCTTTCCACACAGGAAATCGATTAAGGTCAGCCAGGTTTTGCTAGGGATGGCATTTACACACTGTAGTCTGTAACTCCCATTCTGTCATGTGACTCGTTTAAGGGTAACTGTTTATAGTGTAATAGTAACCAACACAGGAAGTTCACATACCGCGACGGTATAGTGTGCTGTTTTAGTTGAAACTTAAAGTGACACTGCAGGTCCTAAAGTAAGGCTATCCTATATTAGGACGGATAGGACTGGGTACCACGCTATGGTAGGTACTTTTCACTTGCTCTTCAATCTACTGGTTTTAGAACCATTATCAACTCTCCAGTATATTATAATTGGTTATCAAACTCCCGGCATACGTACTTGTGCAATAACAAGCGAAGAAAAAAAATCATTTTTGTAACACAAATGTTTGTTTATTAATTTTAAATATTTACGTGATAATTTGGATCGACCGCTTAGATTCGTTGAAAAGTTCCGTTAGTTGGGTACGTTGTACATGTATCCGCTGTTCAAACTTGTGGCAATGGAATATGGTTTGAGCAGTTTTGAAACGGTTATGTTAGATATACATGTAGTGTGAATTAGAGGCGTACGTTTTGGCACACTCTCAGTTGTATGTAGTTTTATGTATTCTGATTCGTAGTAATCATGAACGACAACCTATAACGTTTATGGCGATCATTATCATAAAGAGTTTTCGTTATATTGAATACCCTACGACGACCCAGATACATTTTGTGTAGGATGTTTTTATATTGAATACGATGGGCTGCTTCGCAGTACAAATACATTGTGCAGTTTCACAGTAATAGCGGCGAATTATGACTAAGTACAAATGTAAACCTATGCCATGTAATATTAACAACCAGCCTGCAGCATGAACATAAACATTCTGAAACCTCAATTTACACGTTATAGCTTTACCCTTACTTTTAAGTGGGCAACTCTTTAGGCAAATGTTTTAAGTAAAATACATGTACGAACCAAATAGTTGATACGATACGATTTCTTACCTGCCAACCATAATAGACAAAACACTATGTACAAGAATAGGTTTAATATCTTTGCTGTAGTGTTTGAATCAATTCGACGAACAGGTATTTTTCGTGCTCATATATCGACAGTTTACTTAAAATGTAGGATATACGTATAATTAATTTTAGGCTAAAACCCAGAAATTGTGTTATAAATACCTCGTGCCGTGTGTATGGACTATATACATGTACTTGTTTATAAATGTTTTCACTCCACAGTACCTATGTACATATTGTATGTAGTCAGACCGTTAATAAGTCCAAACATTCTTGTGCACTGGCATGGTCCCCCATAAGTGGGTTCGGGATTAGGGTGTGGTGGACTCAAGCCAGTAGGAGACAGTACCCATGAATTAGTATTGACGATTTAGAAGTTGTACAGTCACGTCACACAATCACAGGAAGTATAATGGACGATTTAGAAGTTGTACACCCACAAGAATGCTACACAATCAGGAAAGGTTTCAATAGACATATTGTCTTAATTAGCAAGTGCCTGTGGTTTTGGCTAGGTCATTCGAGTTCAAATCAGTAGTACATCCCGCTGTCCGTGAATGACTGGCCTTTCTGTGACCCCTGACCTCCCCCTCCCTCCCTCAGTCTGCAGTGTTTACATGTGGGGATGATAATTAGGGAGCCTCCGTTCGCTACATACGTTACCGCCTGTCGAGTACGGGTCACTGGTAAACTGGGGATGTGGCCGATACGGACAGGATTATCATCACGTGCAACTGTGATGAGTTTTGTCGTTTTATTTCTTTAATACTCCAGTGTTATCCTGTGGGTATTGGAGTAACCGTCTGTAATGTGTGTAGGTCAGTGGGAAGTAGTTATGTCCGGAAGCGTCCACTACATACTAGCACGAGTGTCTGATACATCATCTGTATTTTATCAAGGTCATACCGAGGATAAGATTCAAGGCTAAACTACTGTGAAGCAGCTGAATGCATACTGGATTATGTGTGGATTTTGACACCACGTTGTAAGTATTCCTTCTCCCGACTACATCTACAAGTAGTACATTCCCTACCGTACAAACTAACGCCGCTCTCACTGTTAACTAGTTTGTTTTGTTCTGTGAATAACGTCCCCACAGCTGTTATGGTCAGATGAAGACAGTTGCCCTCACTGACTAAGTACGAATCCTGCTAACCCGGCTAGACGACACGAGACTAAACGTACGTACATGTACCACATAGCCCGAGCTTCCTCTGACATCTCTCTGTCAAACAGTCTAAGTCTGGTGTCAGGGACAGAGAAAACTCGGGCTAGTGCCACTACAATGTACATGCAACGTCCATTCCCGACTAGACATACCCGCCAAACCATGTCCATTTGTTAAGACTTGTTGAACCACATTTTAGGGGCCAAAAACTGCATAAGTGGACCTGCTTAAAGTTTTTGGGCAAGATTGTGTGTGCAGTATTGATCACCACCATCAATACGCTGTTGGATGTACCACATCTTAAGGTACAGCAAAACATCGTTATACTGCCACCATTTGTTCAAAGATATTTTGGCGTTATAAAGGGGTTTGGCAATTAAGTGAGGGAAACGTATAAATTAATTCTTAAGAAAAACATAATTAAGTGTTCTTGAAATATGTTGGCAGTAATTAAGCGAGGTGGAAAATGAAATTATGGGCATTGTATCCAGGTTTTACTATACAAGTGTTTCTATTGATATTTGCTATCTTATAATAACATCTCACGAATAGGCGAGCTATGCTGTTCTCCAACAGCTCTTGTTTCCGTTATTGTATAGTGGGTGCGATATTTTAGTAAAGATTATTAATGTTATACTAGAACACATAACGTTATCGTCTGGCGGATTTACTTTGTACATTGTACTACATGTAAACATCTCATCGTACTTTGAGCAAATGAAGATTTGAATTTGATTTTATGACACGAACTCAACTTTCATTTACAATTTAAGTTAAAACTCTCCATATATCTGTCTCGTTAATGCACGATATTAATGCAATATCTGGATTCTGTCCTTAGCTTTGAAACCGAGGACATTTTTGATGACCCACATATTTTGTCACCATAGGGCCCGTGACAAACATAAACATTTACATACCGGATGTTGAGTAATCATTTTCCACGCAGCTTCCGCTATTTCCATGTATAACTGCTTAACGGGATATTATTGTTCTCAACTGCAATTTATTTCAAGGGTTCATTTTTAGCCCCGCACCATGTGGGTTATTGACGTCATCGGGATGGGGTGATGGTGTGATATATCACGCCACGACGAAATTTAACTGTCATACAAGGTGAAAGCCCGGTCCACTTCCTTCTAATCTATGGACAAACGTTCGTATTAAAAACCGAAAGTTATATAACCGTAAATTAATCTCCTTCATTTGAAAAACTAGATATGCCTTGTAATACGTGTTCCTTTTATAGAGCTGTTAAGGATTGCTGTACCGTCAGGTTTACGACAAACTCGTTCGAGGATCAAAGACACTGTGCGGTTTAGCACCACACATGTATTTTATATAAATGCTTTAATTATTTTTTCTTGAGAAAGCACAATTTTTCCAGATAAAGAGAAGGTTTCTTATCTAAAATACATGCCCTGTACGTGTCTATTAAATTGGAAGGCCTTTCATCTTGTAGGTTCAAAGTAAGAAAGGGGGCGGAGTAACTGTCGTATGTAGGATAGAGCCTTAACGTGCCGGTAATGATTATGTTATGACATTTGCCCCCATTTGTTAGGTACACTTGCCTTTTGAAGGAGGGATTCACTGAAGAGTTCGGCGTGAAGTAACGTGAAGAGGGGGATCGAATCCAAGTCTCAAAAAGCATATGTGTCTCGGAGCACTTGTCTTGTGCTAAAAAAAGTCTAAGGGTTTTAAAATGGGGAAAATGTAGAAATCGTAATGCTTTTTAATGGAAGGAGTAGGGTATCCGTCGGCTATAAAAGCCAACGTTTCCCTTACAACTTCTAGGGATTACACTGTAGCCGAGTTGTTTACAATGTGTTTACGTTTACAGCGGTTGGTATGTGTGTAATGTATGCATATGTTAGTTTAACAATGACTAGCATTCGAGTACATTTAAATACATTTAACTTCCTGATATACAAATGTACATGTAGTAGTTACTTTCAAGCAGATTTCCAGAAACTCATTTTATTTTCCCCTGCACTTCACTTGCTTTGAATTCTTTTCGCTAATATTACGTGCGACTCAAACAGTTTATAATTATTTTCTGGGAGTAATCCAACGATCTTCTGATAAGTAGACGTCAGTACATGTATGTAAATAACGGGGCTTTGTTATGACACTAAATGAGAAGATAAGATCACAAAAATACCATAAAATATCAGGTGGTTATTACGGAATTTGAGGTCGAATCCATTGAGAACTTGCGGTGATTACGTAACTCGTGGAAACAGATTGAATTTCATGTTTTTCTCTGCTGAATGTGCAATGTGCTATACGAGAGTAGAGGGGGCGGGTGCACTGCAACCCTCCCCCTCCCGTCCCCCCCCCCCACTACACAGAGATGAGGTAACGGATGTACCACTCATTCAGCATCCGCAGCCCTACGCGTCAGCATGGCGGTGTGTGTGTACGGAGAAATGTATTAGTGTATTGCAGACGCAGGTAGGTCGAGAAGTGTTCTTATTGCGGCAATGTAGACGTCCATACAGGTTGGTCGTAGTGTTCTTATGACGGGAAGGTAGACTTCGATACAGGTAGGTCGTGGTGTTTGTATGACGGGGATGTAGACGTCCATACAGGTAGGTCGTGGTGTTAGTATGACGGGGATGTAGACGTCCATACAGGTAGGTCGTGGTGTTTGTATGACTGGGATGTTGACGTCCATACAGGTAGGTCGTGGTGTTTGTATGATTGGTACAACTGTAGTACTTTGATATAGCACACTGGTAAAGTCCCAATGGTGGGGGATGATACTAATATATTTTGATATTGCTCGATTTAAATCAAGTCTAACCGTACCAAAAGTTAACAGCTTGGTTAACATGGTACTAACCCGCGGATGATTGCGAGAGTGCGCAACGTTCTAACTGCAACGATGAATAAATCAGCATTTTAAACATCAACGGGTTACGGTCAACTATTACCACAGACGTCCAACGGACGGCTTGGAGTTGAGGAAGAGGGGTAATATTGGTAGATACCGTGTAATTGGTTAACAGATATGCTTTCTACATTTCGATATGACCGCTATTAATGCGTCGGAATCCCGCACTGTTTTGACTGGAATCAAATCGCATGCATTAATAGACTACTGGTATGCAGATTTGCTTTTAAAAATATATTTTGTTCGATAGGAAATACAATAGATTGGTACGCGCCATATCAAAGACGTTACAATTAAACAAATACATGGAATTCAATTCTTTCTTACAATCTATGAACGTTATTAGATTCCTTATTCACTGCGTATTCAATAACGCTTTTATGGTAACGTCAGAAGCGACGACTGTACCAGTCTTTAGCGTAATCTTGATATTGATTATTGGAAAGAGCTATTTACATGTATAAAAATGGATCTTCAGTCGACAAACCTCCTGGCAGAGTTAGTCCGTCTCGGATTTGTCGTTGTGACTTGATGGGTCCTGTTTATGGCACTGTGGTGTATTGTTGGCGTGTTGTGGCGTGTTGTGGTGTATTGTTGGCGTGTTGTGGTGTATTGTTGGCGTGTTGTGGTGTATTGTTGGCGTGTTGTGGT
>JAUMHH010153693.1:0-35727 GCA_032359455.1 Chlamys rubida | reverse complement strand
GGACAGGGATTGTGACAGTGGGTATTCAGTGGACAGGGATTGTGACAGTGGGTATTCAGTGGACAGGGATTGTGACAGTGGGTATTCAGTGGACAGGGATTGTGACAATGATCATGAGCTGTCCTTTAACCAAGTGGATGAATTGTTGTGGTCATATGTGACTGATTATTACAGGATAATATTATATCTATTTTGTTGCTCATCATTTTAGACATTTCTGTGGGGTCACCTTAAAAAAGTTTTCAAGCAGATTGTATCAGAGTGTTAAACTGGAGAAGTGTTATTTGTCCATCCAACCTTGCCATCCAACCCAGTTTGTAATTGTATAACTACCATATCTGACACAATGTTGGCACCTGCTGTAATGAAGGTGCCCCATGATGGCATGGGTTTTTAAAATAAAAGTTGAATGCTTATTGTAAAATTCATGATTTTTTTTTGAATTCATGATTTATATGACTTTCTCAGGGCATCTGGTTGGTTTTATTATTTGGAAACCTTCTGTCACAAAAACGGTGCTGTATCAGTTCAGACAACGTATACTTGCATGACAAAATAAAAGATTAGCGCAATCTTTAAAATGATATACTGCTTTATTACTGGGGAATCCAATTTGGGGAAGGGATAGAAACCAAATCAAAATATGAGGACTGCTGTTTAGAGGAAAATGTGTGAAAATATAAGCACTGCACTTGTCATTCATCAAACATGGTATTTCTGGTCCATCAAATGCAACCTTACCATTCAACAGTCAATAATTTAACGACTACTACTGGTCCATCCTACCAAATGGTGGTTGTTTTGAGGTACACTGCATGTACATGTCTCATAAATATGGAATGGTTCCAATCTACTCACATGGCACAGCTATTTAACGAAGATAACATAACTTAGTACTGTATATTTTGAAATAAAAACATTTCACGAAGTTAAACACTCTTTGATTCCTGAACACAAATTTGACCCATCTTTATACATGTATATGATCCTGGCTTAAAACCCAAAGTTAACAAACACACAAATTTGAACAGCATTTAAAATATTATGATTAATGAACATATTTAAAATTGATGTGAATACAAGATTGATATCTGAATATGTAAATATTGTGTGTATTACACAAAGTTTTGAAACTTGGTTGGTTTTGTCTTAATCTAAGAGAGATAACTCTCCAAAATCCAGGTCATTTGAGTGTGCTGATCTTTAATAGTTAGATTTCAAAGTATCAAACATACATTAATTGGACAAAAGGAGACACTTGATTATTATATTTTTTAATATGAAGAACTCTACAGACATGTGAAGCATTGAAAGTTTGATTTAATATGATAGTCCTATTGATCACACTTCACAAATTGACACTGCATATATATATATATATACAGTACTTTATTCTATCTAAATTTCATTTTGTGGAAACACAAATCTACAGTTTCATATAGTATTAGAATTTATCTATTAAATCTACTTCTTGTGATTTGTATATTTCATTCACAGCAAACCATATTAGGGAATAAACCCAATCCCCAACTTTACCGCCTTGGGCTTATCTCCGGTGAAATATATCACACTGATGCAAGCTGAGACTAAGATGTTGACATAGGCAGGGAAGTGGGTACACAGATTACAACCTGGCGGTCCATGTGGGCAGGAAAGTGAGTACACAACCTTGCTGCCCCTATGGGTAGGGTAGATAGTACCCAGTGTACAACTTGGCGGTCCATGTGGGCAGGAAAGTAAGTATACAGTATACAACCTGGCTATGTATATGGTACAACTTAGACATCTCTAGATCTATGGTCATGGAAAGGAGTACATAGGAACATAACCTGGAATCTATATGGGCAGGGAAGACACAAAGTACAACTTTACCATCCAAGAGGTCAGGAAAATTGAATTCCGGGTATACAAGCAGGACATCCAAATGTGCAACCTGGAATTCATTTGATCTTGGAAGTAAAACATAGGACATCCCTACGGTCGGGGAATTGAGTTCACGAAGTACATTCTGGACATCCATCTGGGCAGAGAATCAAGCACTGAGTACATTTTATGAACAAGACATACATAAAAGTGTGCAGGGAAATTCAGCACATGAGATATGGCTAGCACATATATACATGTAGACAAGCTTAAGGATGTATGTTATTGTAGGCTGGGATGTGAAATTGAAACAGGATGGGACATTAGGTTATATGTTAAAAGGCAACTAGAATATTCACATGGGCAGGGCATACGAATTACCAGCTGAGGTCCAAAATCGACCAGGATATATCAGGATGATCAACAAGTATGTGTTATATGGCGCACAGGACATGAAGATGAATGACATGTGTGGAAGAACAGAGAAGTCCATAATGGCTGGAATGTGAGATCAACCAAAAGTCTATATTAGCGAGGATGTCAGGAGTATCAGCATATGGAAACGGATATGAGAAAGAAGTCCATTTAGGCCAAAAATTGAAGACCATCAGCAAGTCTGATATTTAAGAACCATCAGTATGTACATGTACATCCAATGGGATGCGAAAAGGTATTGGGTCACCTGCCTGACCAAGTGGGTTTTCTTCGGGTACTTTTGTTTCCTCCCACATTAAGACCCCCTGCACGCTAAAATCCGGGCCAACAAGATTAATTATATAATTCATATAAGTTGAAACAACTTGTTTCATAATTGTTGGAAAATAAATAAAGTATATATTTTTTTATTTTTACAAGTTTGATTTGTTTTTTTGCGTTTTCTGTCCTATTAATAGCTTTGGTTATTTAAAGACGAGCCAGGTTTAGTTGGTGGAGGAAAACTTGAGTAAGCGGAGAAAAACCACCAACCTGCAGTCAGTACCTGGCGACTGCCCCACCTAGGCCTTGTACTCGCCACCCAGTGGTGAAGGGCTAGTGACTGGATGGTCAGAAGCATTAACCACTCAGCCACTGCAGCCCCCACAATTGGGTAGAAACATGAGGTCAATAAGTAAGTTCATATGGACAGGAACATCAGAACAAGCACATAGTTGAGAGTATGAGAATAAAAAGTCTATATGGTTAGGGTGCAAGGACAATCCGACAGACAAATGAGGATCAACAGTATGTCCGATAGATAAAGACCAGCATGTCCGATAGATAAAGACCATCAGCAAGTCCATATGCGCGAGACTGTCAGGATGACCAGCATATTCATATGGGTAGAGAAATAAGGATGACTAAGATGTTAAAATGGGAATCCCGGCAATTCCATTTCAACCAGGACATGAGGATGACTAGAAAAATATATGGGCTGTGGTTTAAGAACAGGAAAATCCATTTTGGCTGAGACATGAGTATGACAAGGAAGTCCATATGTACTAGCACATTCAGATGACCAACTACAATTTTTTTATGGACGATCAAATGAAAATCTCCAGCAAGTCCATAAGTGGGAACATTGGGAACATGAACACCACTACCAAGTCCATATGATTAGGGAAATGAGTATTATTAAGTCAATATGGATGGGAGACATGACAACCAGCAATATGGGTAGGGACATGTGTACTACTAGCAAGTCCATATGGATATGAACATAGAACCAGCAAGTCTACATGGATCTGGACACAATTAAGACGTTAGTAAGGGTAAAGACATAAGGACCACTGGCAAGTTGTGTTGAGGTAGTTGTGGACACGAGCACCAGCAGATCCACAGGGATGGGGGTGTTATGACCAATAGGTCTATATAGATAGGGGCTTGGCAACATATGTCCATATAGGCAGAGCCATGACGACCAGCATGTTCACCGGAAAGTGGACATGAAAACCAGAAATTACGTTTTGGTGGGACGCCCAGGACAACAATATGGACCTGGAAAACTAAGTACTAAAATGACAGGAATGAAAAGATGTCAGATACTTACAGTTTGAGCCAGTGACTGGAGGGAACATGGAAGGAAGAAAAATGATGATGTCATGAAGTTGTTAAGGGCCAGAGAGAATATCACAGGCATAAAATAAAATCATAACATTCACTCTCATTTTCAGTCCAAAAGTAAAGTTAATAAAAAAGTGAATGAGGTGAGCAATGCCCTGTATATAGATATATACGGTAAACCTTCGGTCAGTCAGAATAGGTGGATATTCCTAACACACTTTTTGAACAATAAAAATCATAATTTTCTGTCTAGTGATAGTTCGAACCCTGCTTACACATGTTTCGGATTGTTCGAACACACAATTTGAGTACTGAAATTAGGTAATTATTGATCGAGGTTGGCTATCGGCGATGCAATAATAGCCACGCGAAAATCGCTTTTAAAAACTTGATCTATTTGCGCATCAACAGTGTTTAACTACTGAATAACGGGTAGTACTCATGTGTGACCATTGTTGTCATCAATATCGGACAATTTGTACATAAATAAGTCACATGTCACCGATAATTGAGTTTTTTCTTGTAAACATGTGCACGCGCCAGTCAAACATCTTTAGGCCTCGACCATGTATAATATCCTAACAGTACACGGAGCGTGGAATGTTACCGTCACATCGCTGACAGACGTGTGTATTGTCATGATATTACTGTGATTACAATTTGATTATATACTCGCGACCAGGCCACTGATCACTGATTTATAACCTAATTTGATATATTACCTATACATGTGCCCAAACAAAAATATCTGACCAGGTGGTCGATTGAACTATTAATCCGTAATTGCAGTTTCAATCCACCCTCCGCATTCTGATCAGTACAAAACATGTAAGCTTACTGCTTTGCGGCCAACATACTTGTCTCTGCTTTGCAATTGAACTTAATCATTGATTATCAATATGTAAGTAAATATAAGAAAGATATATATACCATTATTCATCTCCAGATTTGCAAATATATATCGTAATAAGGCCGTCGTTGTTCCGTATCAATGACTTGACTGTTTGCCGTGATTTTTGCCGATGTCGACTTGGATAGTTCGAACTGGCCTACTCTTAATTTTGGCGGCTATAATTTCGTGTAATTCGAACAGGATTGACAATATTTATTTTAATTTTGTTCAAACTGACCGACGGTTTACCGTATGCTATGAATTTTATCATATAGAAACATCAAATTTCCAAGTATATGTAATATAACTATACTACTGATTTCACATAGATTATCTGCCCTGTCAGACAGTAGATCATAATGGTTTCTTATAAGGTTTTATACACAAACATGCTCAACAATGAAAACCTTAATAATACAACGAAAATGTACAAACACTGCATAGACAGCTTGGCTAGCTTTATAACAAATGTGATAGGCACATGCAGGTTTTGCTTAAAACTTTATATAACATAAAAAAACTCTGAAGGAAACTGAAATGTTTTGATGGAGTTTGCATTGCAAGCTTAGTGAACACTGGAGGCTGGAGCACACACTTACTGATGCTGGACAGAAGTGACACTTACCTACGAGATGATCCAACATGTAACTCAGCAACTTCTGGGTTCCATTTGGAGAGTTGTATAGATTCATAATTTCTTGTGATAGAGGATTGCCTTTTAAACCTTAACGAAATGAACAGAAAAATTCAAATTTATGGGTATAAGTAAATTATTACACACCTGGTGAATTATATTAATGTAGCGATACAGCAGTTTTCGGGCTATGTAATGTTACATTCTGTATTTTCACACTGTAACAATGTCAGATATTGTGTTACTCTAGTAGCCAGAAACTCTTTTGGGCTGAAAATAGGGGTTCTAGCTGCAATCCCAGTGGTTCTAGCTGCAATCCCAGTTGTTAAGATATTGATCTTTTATAGATGGTATGAAGAAAGAATGGGTTGAGAATATTTTAGCACAACTTTTATGCTATATAACCACATTTTCTTTGCCATTGAGGAAGACATTACTATTTTCAAGATGGCTGCCTGGTAGCACAACTATGGATAAAGGGGAATCTTTATCTGGAATTTTAAAAAGATCAGTCAAGTATTTCTTCAGAAATAGCAATAGCTAGCTTGAATTGTCAAAATCCTAGAATGCTGCCTGGCAGTCTCAAAATGGAACAACCAAGGAGAACCTTTATATATGAAACTTGAGAAATATCTGTTCAGTACTTCTTGCATCCTCGATATCCAGGGGTTACACTTACTTTCTCTGCACCCCTGGAATATGTCATAGCAGAAGTGAAGGCTCAATGTGCAGCACCTTGTAGACGAGAAGACTAGTTTCGTCGTTTGATGTACATCAAATGAATCTAGGGTTCACGCAACGGTAAAAATTGACAGGCTTTGAAGTCGGACGTCGCCCCTTTGTAATCTTCAAAGGACAAGTATCAGCCTATTAGTCAGGTTTTTTTACCCGACACCAATGAAATTGCTAGCCGCGTGCCTTCAATTTTGCTACAACATATTCCAGGGGTGCAGAGAGCCAAAGTGAGCATAACTCCTGGATATAGAGGATGTACTTCTTGAGAAACAGCAATATCAAGAATTATTTAATGACAGTCGATGGACAGACAACTGACAAACGGCAATATGAACAGCCCACCATCTGATGATGGTGGGCTAATTATGTGAAATCATGAGTAGTGACACTTAAGTAATTTAATAAACTTAAAACTTGCATTTCTTACCTAATGTCTGAAGATTGAAAAGTTTTCCAAGTTCATAAGGAAGCACTCTCAAAGAATTGTGGTTGAGTAGTAATTCCCGGAGATGAGCAAGATCGCCAAGCTCAGATGGCAAGCTGCGAAGCTTATTGGACGAAAGGTCAAGATAGGTGAGCTGCGTAAGTTTGTTTATATCGGGAGGGATTCTGGACAAGTTGTTGGCATTGAGATAGAGAGAGGTTAAATGCTGCAAGTTCCATAGGTCAGGTGCTAAGTTTCTTACAGCACCTGGAAAAGATAATAAAATACTTACATTAGATAAATTAATACACAAATGTATAAACAGTTCTACATACAAATCAATATCTAGCTAAATGTGTATATGTGTAAAATACAAGATTTATGCCTCAGTAGTCAAGCCAGTTACTTTTGGCCCAAATTGACTGGACTGTAAAACAGTTGGATTAAATAATCTTCCCCTAGCATGAGGGTGTGACAGAGAAATCTCAAACATGATATTCTTCATTACAGAGCCTTGGAGCTTCTAGAATATCATTTGTACTCTAGATCTCAGGGCTGTAATTCCTCAGTCATTCCCTTAAAAGTAGGAGATGGTAAATGTGACATTTCTACTTGTATTGATGATCACCATTCACTTGTCATGACAGTGATATTGAAAATAAAGCATTAGGGAGGATTAGCATATACTACAACAGATGTATCAGTTGTTGTCCAATTTCTGATTGCCACATACATAATGTAACAGCATTAAGTTTACGTACTCAAAATTATTTTAGAGCATGTTTCACATTATGTATGAATTATTGCTTGCTGCATATTTCAACTCATGTTTTATATTATGTTTTAACGAGAAATTAAGTGAAAATGTATTAAAGTAACCTGAAGTACAACTTTCATGGTGAAAAATAAATGTTAATAAAATTAAATAATAAAAGACAAAAGGAATTTGTTAACAGGTTCAACTAACTATATCTCCTTGATTTAACTACCGTACTAGACTACATTACCTTTACCTTGTGGTTCAGAGTTTGTACAAATGGTTGATTGTATATGTATGAAGGAATCGGTACCAGACAAGATATCTTACCTACCTGTATGATTGCTACATACCTGTTATCTCCAACTCATACCATGATGACTTCTTGCCTGCTGCTAGGTCTTCTGCAGACATAAAGGTATGAGCACGTCTGGGATTGGGCGAAGCATACTTCTCATACTTGTTATCTTTCGGCATGATGAAAAGTTCTGTACAACAAAAGGTGTGTAAAATTAAACAAAATGTTTACTTTTATATCTAGTTTGATTATCCAATTATATTACACACGTATAAAATATCATTCCAACTTTACAACAGTGAATGAAAATGTTTGTTATATTTAACATACATATCATTAATAATATTATTTTATGCATTGAAATATATTTATATACAACGTTTATATACCCCAATCCTGCTTTGAGTCGGTGAAACAGAATTATGTGTCAAATTGAGCTGTACATGTACATGTCGTAAGATGGTGTAGTAATTTTCAAAATGTGTATACAAAGTTTAATGACTGTGGGACGTCTCTAGTATCAGAGAAGTGGAGTCTAACCACAATTCACCGACCTCTATTTGATTTTGATCCAACCAATGAGGATGTAGAAGTTGTGTTGTCTAATATAATGAAATTAAAAAAGAAAATGTTAGGATATCATTGATTCTGCAAGATAATTATTAACACTATCTTTTATAGGGCTGCAACGGTTAGAAAAAATGCCACTCGGATAACAGTGTGTGCTTATCCAAACCGAAACCGGGTAACTGTATTTTCCTTTGCAATGAAATACGGTCACCAATGTCTCTTTATTTTGATAAAAATATGATTACTTAATTCATTAAATGCATACACAAAGATAACTCAATACTTAGGTCTTGTATTCTCAAAATCGTAATGAATTGGTTACATATCACTAGCCTCCCAACAGGGAAATTTTCGTAGTCTCGCTTTACTCTTATGTGTCGTCATTGCTATGTGCACGTATTTCTGTCAGCGCCTTTCCACCTACTATATTAGAGGCTGATCTTCGGCTACTTCACAATTTGAAAAGCCATATTTTTTCACAATGCTGCGGGAAAAAAAAAAAAAAATGTCTTTCATTTCTGATTTTTTTTCCCCGCAGCATTGTGAATAACTTTGAAACATACAAAAAATTCAAAATATGCTACTTTTTTTTGTGAATGTTGACCGCTAGACCATGTATGATTGGTGTCTTATAGCCCCTTATTGACCAAAGTTCAGTTTTTCTTCCATCATTTTGCAATCTCGCGCGTCGTTTTTTTCACAATTTTGCAATTTCACGCATCGAATTTCACAAAACCAATAGGCTAGGGAGTCTTCACAATATTGAGTGGAAAGGCGCTGTCTGTGCATCACTTTCGGTTGGAACACGAACGATAGCTGCCGGTGAATGATGAGTTACATAAATGTACATATTGTTGAACAGAACATCAGTCGATATTATGTTTATACATTCAAAGTTTATTGTTTACATACACTCAATAGCAAAGCAAGTATACTGATCAGGAGTGTTTTCGAGGTCTGTCAATCAGCAGTCAGGAGTGACATTTCTGCCGGGAAAGGCAATAAATATTGACCTACATTTTGGGACAGTCTTTGGGTACATGGATTTGCTAACCGAAAAGTACTCTAAACCGAACCGCAACCGGGTACTCGGTTACCCGTTCTAGCCCTTATCTTCTGAATAACATATATACATACCTAGGGGATTACTGACCAATGACTTTATTATTGTCCACCTTACATACACTGGTTGTGGATCATGCAGTTCTCTACAAGAACCAGTTCTTGACACATACCTGCCAAGTGACCCGATTTCGTCGGGTTACACCAGGGATTTTAGCCCTTCACCCGCTTTTATAACTTTACACGCCGAGTTACGATTTTGACCTGGATTTCGTCAATTTTACCTGTTTTCACCGGAATCTTTTCGTATATTAGAAGTTACCGAAGTCACTCGGAATTCTCTAGACTTTTCTTCTTTTTTTCTTCATAAGAAAGACAATCTATTTCCTGTTTCCGTTTCTCACCAACAGGTAAGTTGTGCGTTGTTTATATACGTACTAGAACTGTTTTTACAAATGTTTATATAAAGACCGTTGTTACTGAACTTGCCGACAAGGAATTAGTCAGGTGTTTTAACGAATAATAGAGTTGTTTTTACAATTGTATATACGTAGAATAGATCGTAGTTTGAAGGCAACGTTATGTCTTCTTGAAGGAAGAATTCGTTATCTGGACTTGCAGTTTGATCTGGTGCTAACAACGACGTTACTAAGACATTCAAAAACATGCAAAGGCATTTGATGATTTGTTTCGGTCAATCAAAATGATCCTGACAATAAGAGTTCAAACCCTACTTGTATAAAACTGATATTCTTATTGTCAGGACCATTTTCATTGACAGAAACAAAATGGTATTTTATTTTTATATGAGCAGAATGTGGCATCTTATTGTCAGGACCACTTTAATTGACATAAAAAATGCCTGTGAAAACACAGTATCATATATATTATTATGAATTAATTTTATAAGCTGTGTTGTTGACAAATCTTTTTATTTTTCCGCTTTGAATTTGGTATTGTGGATGAGGATCAGCTAGATCTGCTGGAAGAACAGTTCAATGAATGTAGAATGTAACTTTTACATCATTAAAATATTTAAGTTCTAATTTAATATCTATTTTTCTTATATTTGTTGCGAAAAAAAGCCATCGCGCACTATGACTTTCTTTTCTATTTTCAAAAGAGGGTCATTACCCTCTTTTAGTATATACAGGGTTGGCAGGTATGTTGACATGGCACGTGTAAAGAATCACATACATGAACAAACAAATAAGTCCAGTTTTTTTTTCTCCAACACAAACTAGGAAAAAAACATGTATGTCTATGTATATGTACCCACATTTTTTACCAATCAGTATTTCTGTTTGAAGAAAATGTTCATGCTCTGGCTAGCGCTAAAATTGGTATTTGGCAAGAATTGGTTGGGAGGCAGATTTTCTGTTCAGTGACAGTAGAATAAGCGGTTGTTTTTGAATATATCTTTGGTACATACACTAAGTAATTAATATAAATAAATAATTGATAGCATTACACCAAGCAGCCAATTTGAAATGGCACATGTTCAGCTGTAACCTATCTATCTATCTATTGATACTAAACGACCCCCTCGTTGAGATTTTGTGTAGAGCTTAGAATCTAGAGTAAATTATTACACTACCAATTTCCCATACTTTTTATGTGGCAACATTTTTTGTTGTTTTACTTCAAGAAATGTATTAAATAGAAAACTTAATGTGTCTCCTGCTGAACCATATGTATTTCACTCGAATAGCAGGATACATTGATATTTTCTCTTCTTTAAAATATCGGTATCATGCCATACTCGTGGAAAATACAGAAAACAAATTAATTAAATTCTTATTATACAGTACAGATGTACTACAGGTTTCAGCTAACAGTAAGCTTATAATTAGACCTACTTTCATGTTGAACATAACAAACATTCTTCAACAAGATGTCCATGTTTAACTCGCGATCGTGACATCTAGATTACTTTGATAGGTGGGTCAAATTAATTATCAAGTCTTTCCTTATGAGTTTCTGTTGCTTCGTGTTTATATATGTTAGCCTTTCATCAAAATTACTGCTATTTCTGCGTGTATGTGAACACTGTTTTGTTTCTAAACTGAACAGCTGATCTATATTTGAAGAGATGAGATAGCTAAATCAATGTCATTTGACTGTTATTAACGTGCTTTGAAATAAAATCAAACAAAGCACGACATGTGTTAAGTTATCAGTGGTGTACCTTCATCGATAGCTTTCCGTACACAGCTAAATAACCCTCTTGCCTCTTTGACAGGTTTTCAAAGTCTGCCAAAAGAAAATCAACATGGCGTCCACCACCGAATGTCTATGTAAACGTTGATTTGATTGGCTACAAAAAAATGATTTTTTTAATCAATTATTTACAAATAGTTTATCTTGAGATTTCATTCCTATCAACATTTGAGTTTTTATCTACCTTTACTTATTATGTAGGAAATAAGCATTATCAGTTTGTTATTCATACTCGTATACACTCGTTCATTACCGTAAACAGTTTCATTTCCAACATGGCTGCGCCTATGCGTAAACATGGAACAGGTACTTGTCAACATAAAAATATGGATATCTCAGCATACAAGAACGCACTATTCATAAAGTGTGTAGTTAGTCGTCTTCTCATCTATTTCTTTCGCTTTTTGGCTGTTAACTATAATATAATAAGTGCCTTTCAATCATGTACCTTTTTCATTACAGTGGCATCATTGTCACTGTGATGTTTCAGGGATGTGTAGTGGACACTGTTGGTTATAAAAACATACGCGGACGTATATAAGTTATCGGCAGTTAATGAAAACAATCAGTTTGGAAAAAAAGGTCGTGTGTACTAGCCATGAATAGAAGAAACTCCAGGCATTATGAATTATATTACTCCTACAAGTAAATAAACCAGTTGGGCATGCGCTGTAGGTCATGTCACACAATACAGTTCATACAATACTTGTGTTTTGTGTAACATGTGTCAAAGTATGGTAGGAATCCGAATGTAATAGATGCAGAAAAATACAATGCCAGACTGGGGTTCAAACTCGGAACCCTCCTTACTGGAGATGGACACTCAAATCAATTGAGCTACCTGGTCACCAGCGGTCGACCCTGCCAATGAGTCCAGTTCCACTGTACATGTATCTGTAGAGTGTCAGTCTAGAGTTACATTTAGCGCCCAACAAAATATACCCACAGAAGGTGGTATAGAGTCACTTGTGTCTTCGGGGTTGAAGACTTTGTTAAAGGAGGGAGGAATGTAGCGGATCTAGACCTGGTTAATCGTCGGCGACCAGGTACATTTATAGCTCAACTAGTAGAGCGTCCGTCTAGAATTCGTAGGGTCCCGGGTTCGAACCCTGGTCTGGTCATGCATTTTCCTCTCCTGTTACATATCTGTATAATACTGGAAGAGACCTTGATATCAAGTACATTTCAAGGGTTGGGTCCGCTTCAGCATTGCTTGCCAACCTTTTGAAAGTTCTGTGGAGGTTTCTGTGCGCTCAAAATTTAAATCATAGTTGGCAAGTATGTAATCGGTCGTATGCTACAGGAAGAACTGGCGCTTTATACACATTATTGGTACAAGTGTGACATTATCCACCCCCTCCCCACCAACTGACCACAGGGGAATTATTTAATCATGTACATTAATAAGTTCATAGATACATGGTATACCAAAAAATTATATATATATATTCTGTGCCATACGTATATATACATGTACAGTCACAACAAATAAAACTAGGTAAATAACATAAGACTATCTTTAG
The DNA here is from genome assembly GCA_032359455.1 of Chlamys rubida. Taxonomy (NCBI): domain Eukaryota; kingdom Metazoa; phylum Mollusca; class Bivalvia; order Pectinida; family Pectinidae; genus Chlamys; species Chlamys rubida. The sequence continues at coordinate 22,709 of JAUMHH010153693.1, read as the reverse complement.
TATCTATAGTTACAATGTACCTGTGTTTATTCAATCAAGGTGTGAGCAATCAAATACATAATATGTAAAATAACTTTTGACACCAGAAAATATCAAGCTCTATGACAAATTTGTGTTCTTGATGTTCTTGATCTGTTACAATATCTAGGTTTGAGCACGGAATTAGAATTAGATTTGTTATCTAAGTCCGTGGTTTGAGTTACCTATTGGTATCAAAATATAGCTAGATGCTGATAAAAAATCTTTTATGCCCGGGTGTAGGACAAGGAAATTTCACCCAAGAGGTTTTCAAATTGGATAAAATCATTTGTCGTGGGTTTTGCACTAATTTGAAAATCAAGAAGATGGAATTTTGCTATCCTACACCCCAGGGCATGAAAGACTATTATTCTGTCCTTTTAATCACAAGATTGAAATAATTAGCTGAGAAACCACCAAAAATTTGTTGCAATTTCATCATCGCAGCATTGGAATGTTCCCGAATTTTGTGACATCAAATCATTGTTGTCCAATTGTGACATCACACATGTGAAATAGATTGCAATTAATATAAGACCGACATTTCTTACACATTTTCCAGCCCTTGACAGTACTAGTTCTGTCACCTACGCATTGGAGCAAGAAAAAGTAATTTCTTGTCAATAATTCACATATTAAATGTATACATATATATACATTACCCAATCATTGAATCTTTAAAATAACTGATTTGTTATTTAATTATTGCAGCAATACAGAGACTATATGTCGCACTGACTCAGGCCTGGACTCTGGAGAGCAGGGCCACCACAGGGGTCTTTCACAGCCAGACCAGAAATGCTAGCTCCAAAATTTCCAAGGCCAAGAAGTCAAAGAAAACTACCAGGTAAACCTATCATTACAATATATACTCATGTAAGGATGAGTTAGTTAATGCTGCTACATCTGTCATTCATCTATCCATCCATCAATTTTTCATTTAAAAAAACTCTTGTCCAAAATGCCATAGAGAATTTGTAGGGGTTTGTCCCTCTGAGGACACAGGGCTGAGCCTAGTAGTGAAATTAGATGATTTTATTTTCATTTTGGGAAAATGAGGTACTTTTTGGCTAGGAAAGTTTTTGAATTGGCAGTAAAAAAGGCTTAAATAAATAAAGGTGATGGCCAACTTAAGTGTATAAAAATTAAATCCAATACAGGAAAACGGTTGTTATCTGAATGCTTAATCCTAAAAATGTGACGAGATGTTAACTTTATTAGCTATATATATTTATAGTCCCCAACTGGTACCAATGGGAGGGAATGGTTTGTCTCCTTTTGTCAGTCCTTTCATCACACATTTCTGCACATTGTCTCGAATAATAGGTTTGAGACAAATTTTGCCATAAGATGCCTTTTGGGTTGATATAGACTGGTTTTGAAAATACGTGCACTTTGTGCATAACTAAATTTGCTGCTGTTATATCATGATTGGTTAATAGATTCTGCAAGCTAGCAAGTGTATTCATGAACTGATTTTCAAAAAAATCTTTGCCTTAAGGTATGTTTTAGGGTTGTGGTTAGTTTCCACAAGCTAGCTTGAATGTTCATATTAAGGTTGCCATAACTTTCCCATAAGATGTGTTGGAGTGATACCTTCAGTATAGCAGTCTCCATCTCCCATTAAACAGCTATAGTTATTAGATGATATGAACACTAACAGTAGTGTTATTCATATTCCTGAATTTTGATAGATATAGATGCATATATTGTACCAGGTAATATAGAATAATTTTTTTAATGCTTTCATTTACATCAGTAATGTATTTAAATGTGAAAAATGTTAATTTTCGGGGCAATATCAATCTGTACTTGCATGAAAGACTTTCAATTGAATGTATGCTTTCTTTATTGTTTCTTTTTAGTTAGTTGGTATTCACTGTGGTAGGGGTAAAGAGATTACAATTCACCATGTGTTCGGACTACTAGAGAATTTCATTCTTTACAGAGTATTCACGCCTCCTGTAATGCAGTATATGAAAAGTCCACTGCTGAGCACACATATTGGGGAGGAGCCGAATGATGATGTATGGTTCACGTCGGATTACCCAGAACCATATTTCACTTTTGAGGAAGCTATAAAAAGACATAAACTGATGGCACAGCCCAATCTTTATGACTACATGGATAGCTATGTGTTTGCCAACATGGTCCTCAGCAGCTGGACAAATCGTGAGGTATTTTTTTTTATCAGATAGTAGGCAGTTCAAATTGCTTTTCTTTCATGTCAATTGTCCTCCGTCCATTGTCCGTTGTCCTTCCAAAAATGTAATATCTCATATGCATTACGGTAGGTCATTGGTTAAGTATGGTTTGTTTGAGGCAGATTGGGAAAATTCTTCAATGATTATTCTCAGTTGACAGTAATTTCTATTTCTCAAAATTTACTTTACTAAAATTTTATATTTAAGTTCCCCTTGATCCTTAGTTGTGAACGTTATACTTTGAAACTGATGGAAGAGCAATATTATATTGTATGGTATTAAGTCAATGGCGGTTCATCATCTAAATGCTATTATGTTTTACAGGGAAATTATACATCATTATCTAGGTCAGTGTTGGTTCATCATCTGTATTGTATGGTTGTGTTTTACATGGGGATCATACATCATTATCTAGGTCAGTAGTGGTTCATCATCTGTATTGTATTGTTGTGTTTTACAGGGAAATTATACATCATTATCTAGGTCAGTGGTGGTTCCTCATCCCTTTGAACAGCCTAAGAAAGCAAGATGTGCTGTATTCACAAAGGTTTGTATCTTAACCGTATATCACTCACACCACATAAAGCTTGACTTTAACAAAGCACACAGCTCTTACAGGCTATACATATAAGTCAGATTATAGAAGTCTACAGAAAGTTACATAAACTACAGCTAATTATAAATATAAAGTAAAACTCTTTCTAATGTAATATTGAAGATAGAGCTGAAATTTCTTAATACATATCACTTATAAGTAATTATCTTTACACTGTTTCTTTGCCTTCAGGTGGCGTACAAGAGCCAGGTGTTTAATAAATGACATATGTCACTTTACATGTCAGTGAATTAAATGATGAACAGTTTGAATGTTTTTCATGATTGTAGCAAAAGGATAATGTAAGGAAGGCTATCGAAGCTGGAGCTGTGCACGCTGGGGGGACAGAACTTCTGGCCCAGGTAATTATCCTTTAGTCAGAGCTGTGCACACTGGGGGGACAGAACTTCTGGCCCAGGTAATTATCCTTCTGTCAGAGCTGTGCACACTGGGGGGACAGAACGTCTGGCCCAGGTAATTATCCTTCAGTCAGAGCTGTGCACACTGGGGGGACAGAACTTCTGGCCCAGGTAATTATCCTTCTGTCAGAGCTGTGCACGCTGGGGGGACAGAACTTCTGGCCCAGGTAATTATCCTTTAGTCAGAGCTGTGCACGCTGGGGGGACAGAACTTCTGGCCCAGGTAATTATCCTTCAGTCACCTCTGTAAGATAGAACAATCTCGTGCCCCAGGAAACAACCCTACAACTCTTTGTACACACTGATCACGCACAGAGAGATCTCCAGACCCGGCCCGGGTAACTAACTCTCATGCAGAGTTTAGGGTACTGTAACAGTCTTACTAAAACCCCATTCTCAATGACATGCTCATGTCCGAGTTATTTTTTGCAGATATTATAACTTCATGTGTTATAATTTAAAGGAACATCGTTTCTTAAAAATCATTGATTTACTTATCCGAGCTTATAAGTTATAATAGTTTGATTGGCCTATGTATGTAATAGTCATCATTGACCACAATGTGTTTCTGGTTCTTCTAATTATTAATACACTGTCATGTCCTACTTTTCAGATCCAGGCCGATCAGATCTCAGTTTACGAGTTGGATCACATCCTATCCACAACAGACATGTACAAACAGTTAAAACCAATGCGTCCTTTATTTGGAGAAATGTTCCCAAATGAAAAATATGGTAACACTTACATGATTGACGTTAAATATGGTTTTGCATATCACATGTCAATATGTCAGAAGTATATGTAATATTTAAGATAATTAAAACAACGTCCGGTTTAAATTACAGTACAGACATCTAGCCAGTGTTTTGGCTTATGAGACACAAAATTGGGAAATTATTCTGAAAGATATTTAAGTAAAATCCCTTTATATTTGTTTAGTGTGTTTGTTCCCGGTTTCTATTCTAGTTTTAGACAACTCTTGGAGTCTTTATGGTATGGTCTGATTTTGTGTCCTGAGCTTTAACCAGAGTCAATAGACCGTCAATTTTTGCAACACAGTTGTAGAGTTCCATCCTAGATCACCTCTGGTCGCAATATTAGGTGCATTGTTTCCGATGGGAGAACATTTTTACAAGCTTTGGTTTTTAAATTTTGTACAAAGCAATATCTGTCAGATCCTTACAGTCTCGGGCCATAGAATACAACTGACTAGAATTCATAAAGATGCAATCTGATCAAAACAGAAGTTGTTATTTTTGGGTTGATTCAAAATCAAACATGGCTGCCCAGTCTTCTGATAGGTTTTCACTAATCTTTAAGTCACACCAGATTGATTTTATCCAAAATTTGTACGATTATTTTCCTCATTGCGCTGAATCCTCGCATTCAGATAACGATCACTTTTGAAATCGGGCGAGTGATTCAGGCCCAATTTGCTTTTTGATTGAAAGTTTGATATCTTCGTAGCAATGTCATTTTCCAGTTAATGTCTTATACTTCAAATGAGTAAGGGATATGTGAGGGAATTATTGTTGTCTGTGATGTCTAGCTGTTGTTTCAAGAATTAAATCACCCCTATGCTCTACAGGTAATTTGAGTGAAGACGTTCCTAAAATGATGGAGAAGTTCCTCAATGGAGTACTGTTGAAAATAGAGCAAACTAAAACAAAAGGAGTGGCAAACATCAAATTTCCCATTGGGCCAGTAAGTATGGTCCAAACGACATTGATCACAAGATTACTGTGTTATTCAGTATATATTATTTTGTTAGCTGTAGTAACCATCGCTCAAAGGTCTGACTGGTTTCTGGAGCATATCTCAGCTAAAGTTCCATGAATGGGCATCAAACTTTGCATATAGGTACATCATGGAATGTGTGATGCATTTTATATTAAGACAAGGTCACTTTGGCCCGTATTTGACCTTTGGCCATGACCTCAACTACCAAAACAAAGGTTTTCAGAGCATATCTCAGCTGCTGTTTCATGAATGGGCATCATACTTTGCATTTAGGTTTGTCATGGGGAGGTGTTGTGTCGCATCCTAAAAACAAGGTGACCGACTTTATTTCGAACTCTGACCTTGACCTCAAGTACTTAAATATAGAGTAATGCAAGTTTTCAATATTGGCCTTTAAATTAAACTTTGTAAAAATACGACAAGAAAAATGCAGGGATTGAATTGGGAACTTTTAACATTGCGGCGCCTGCAGTTTACTTATGTTACCCTACAGGCATTATGTTACTCTACAGGCATTATGCAAGCAAAGCATCACAATAAGTGTCCAGTTGATGAGCAGCAAAGTTATGAAGAACTTGACAGGGAAGTTACTGTAAGCCAGAACAATAATCCTTGTGGTTGCTTCATCTTGTACATTTATGTAGAAGGGAGAAAGAAGTTAAAATAAATCGGAGTGGAACTTTTCTTATAACTGATGCAGTAGTACCCTTATTTTAAAGACTGTACATATAACGCAAAGAAAAGTGTTAGGTGTATTATTATATATGTATTCATATAAGGATTGAACGGCGTTTTTAAAATTTTCATGCCGGTATAAACGCAAATCAGTTACATCCATATTGCATGATAGGGCTTCATGTTTAATATGGATGTAACCGATTTGCGTTCATACCGGCATGAAAATTTAAAAAAACTGTTCAATCAATATATTTACATTTTTACTATAGAACAATTATTTCATTTTATTTGTTCTTTAATAATTTATTTACGTTTGACGCAGGGGCATTCTCCATGTTATCCCAAGCAAAGCGACAAGAGTCTCATTGAACAAGGTTAATGTATGACGTCATAAGTAAATACGTGTTACATCACGAAAGTTTATGCTTTCATACTCGAATGAAATGCATTTCTGCTGGTAATGTTCATATAGTGGGTTGCATATTTTAATCTGCTGATTTACTGAACTATTCATATAATACTGTAATATTTACCTATGTAACAAAGAAACACAATAAATGTTAGAACAAATATTCATGTGTACCATGTATATTTTAACAGCTTACCGGTAGTGTATATTTTTACAGCTAAGTATGACACAGGAACAGTTGTCTGATAATTTGGAAACATTGAAGAAGGAAGTGCACAAGGCTCGCCCATTGAAGGCTACAGGTAAAGATATTTTATATTCAATAGAACAATATAAAGGGGATGTTAATGGTTCCTTGATGAATGACTGATATTTCAGGAAAGGGGGAATATTTTGATATTTACATGAAAATATCTGAAAAATTCCATCCATAAGTGAAATATAACTTAATCATCAGGAAACCAAAATTATTCTGTTTAGCGACAAGAAATCGACTGCATAGAAGTAATATTATTAGGCATATCCAAATATATGTTCTTCAATCACCTGATATATACTGCACAGGTCATCCATTCAAATGATGGAAACTGAATATTTAAATCAAAATCTTTAGCTTTAGAGTAAAAGGGGACAAATTCGCCTAATGGATATGGTAACCATAAATACCATGACTTTATTCTCACAAAAATGTCTATTCCAAAATTTTGGTAAAACAAAACAAAAAGAACAAGAAATAATTAATATGCTTTAGAATTTTAGATATTTAGAACATAAATGTCTGGAATGAAATGCATATTCTTGCGTATATATTTACATTTATTGTGGTATGAAATGCCATCGATTATCAACATATTATTCAAACTCACTACTGCACATCATGGAATATCTTTTGTTTCATACCCTCATTAATGTTAAGAATACATATATTTTCAATTTTTAAATAACTTGCGAGTCTGATTTCTTTTTGTTGGATTCTTTTTAATTTCTAAGAGAAAGTACTTTTTTGTCTACTGCAGGTATATATGTACTACAGTTTGAAGTTGAAGTACAACCATCACCAACAGTGTTCAAACTGGATCCTGCAAAACATGACTTAAAGGAACTGCTAAAGAAGCATTAAGACTTTGAAACGTTCAGAAGTTGTGCTCTGTATTTGGTGTTTTGTAACAAAATAAAGACTTGCTTATGAAGGCTTATGTAAAGTTTTTGTTATTCTGAAAGTTTTGACCAAACTTAATGCATATTTTGATGTACATCGTACTAGGAACTTAAAATCTTGAAAAAAATCATTTATCTTAATGATGTCATACTTGAAATATTCTCAGCGTTACACATGTACACCAGATCCACTGTGTGACCTTTGACCTTCAATAAATTGTTTTATAGTGTAAAACCTTGATTATCAGCTTCATTTCCAGCAAAACTGAGCAGTAAGAGCTAGAGCTGGATTGCTAGGACATTTATTTTATAATAAAGAGGACATTGTGTCCTAAAACACTGGCAGCTATATTAACAGGACTTTTAAAGGGTGTATATGGCTGTATGTTGCTGTAAAACCTGTAATCTGGAGTTAAATGAAGTATCATACTGTAATTGCCTTTCTGGCAAGCTTGGCTTTTACAGTGATGTGGTATAACCTGGGAACATGCTCACTTGTTCAGCAACTTCAAGGTGGTCAGTGGCTGGGTGGGTGCCCAGCTGCCCGCCCGCATGTCATAATAGCATCCCCTACATAAATGTGACCTAGGTTTTATGTTGGATGAAATAAACAAAACATTTTCAATTTTGTTTTCCTTTTTCTAAATATTAAAACAGGTTTTGGGATACCTAGCCTGTGAGAATTGATATGATTTATATCCGATCTGGTGAAATTATTCTCGGATATAATAATGATTGCTGAATCTGGAAGATTAACAGTAAGGGTTTTAGGAAATTGATAGGAATGTACCAGTAACATCAAAAGTTCTTGCACTCATATTATAAGTATCATTTTCTATCTCTCTTGATTAAGCAGATTTACCGAAAGATTGTATACACATAAATATGGTGCAGAAATAAGCAAAACAAAGTTTATTTAAACAAAATTTTATTTGCACATTCATAGTTATTGAAAGTACAAATATCTACATTTAAAGTTGTGTGGATAATAGATTCACATGTTCTCATTCTTTGTACTTAATCTAATGAATAATGGTATATGCCAAACAATTAACAATACCACAAGAAGTATAAAAGAAAAAGTACAGATAAATGCTAGGAGCTTATATATATCCTGTTTGTGGTGTTACTGACACAAATACAGTGTAGGTTATATGTGGAGTAGAAAAAAATGACTAAAACAAACTTGAGGAAAGCACTAGGTGAACAACATCATAATAACACAGGTGAGAGAAACAGCACTAAATCAACATATCACAAGCTACACTTCAACCTGATCTCAACTTCAAACCTCAAGCACGACATTCTTTCAGCCGAATAGCATGATGAACAAAGGCTGATGACCAAAGACCAGTGTAGGTCTGCATGGAATGGATTGATATAGTCTACCATAGAAAATCTTGTAGAAAAAGGCTAGAGAGAATGATGGTGTTTGTGAATTGTGGTCTTTTGTGTGTGTAATTACTGGCCAGCTGATCTCATTTGTTTAATAAATTCATTTGTGCTTCAGGACACTCCAAATTTTCATATTAGAAAGCTGTTCAGCACATATATTTTGAATACACATGTACGCAAACATGTTAACACATCTGCACCTCACTTCACTATTATACATACTAACTTACACTGGACCTTTGTCTAGAATAACCAACAACCAGCACTACCAATAAATGCATTAGGAACATGGATTTAAATGGAACAATGACCTAAATGAGGAGTCCGGCAGTTTTCTGGCTATACAAGGCTCCACAGTACATATATCCCTAACTAAAAACATGCATTTCCACAGTCCAAAATACCTGTATGTCATACTAATATCAAAGTATGAACATTGTACTCATCTAATGGGATTAAATACAGAGATAAATAACCAACATAATGCATAAAACAGCAGTTTCTACAGATCTAAAATGAAGTAAATTTTCCCTGGTTTGATAATAAGCAATAGATAAATTTAATAAGGTGCAAACTGTTCAGCTTTAAACTTTCTCCCCACTAAAATATTCTCATTTTATAATAAAAACAGACAAAATTGTAAAGTTTATCCTCTCCTAACACTCATATTTAATTGCAAAAAGTTTATTTAATCATTCCTTTCTCAGCCCTGATAGTGTATCACAAGATATCACAGGATAAAACAAAACTGTCCCCAAGTAGCTCTATGTGAAGGTGAGGCCAGCCTCTTCATATACTTTGAAGATTTTCTCAATGGATGTGATGAAGGCTGCTGTCCGCAGATCCAGGCCGAGGTTGTACTTCATAGCTGTCTTCATTATGTTCTGTAAAACAACACAATCATCAACTTCAAGTGCTTTCATTATTATACTATCTGATCAAGACTATCTAAAGGTCTGTTTACATCAGTTATCTTTTTTCTACTTTGTGTGGTCTAGATACAGCTGTTCAACTAAGGAATACCAAAACATTGAAGAGAAATTAAAATCAAATTATGAACAAACAGAACTATTCAGGTAGATAGTGCGAATGGTCAAATGAAGCAACATCTCTTCAGCATCACTTTTGTACTTGCAGTATAAGTTTCTATATTTGTTTCTTAGTCATTCACTATACCTACCCTTGCAGATCTTTCCATTGTATATTCCAAGCCAGAGTGTACAATGTCCTTTTCAGAAGCACCCTAAAAAATAAACAGTTTTGCATATTTATTATCATGACTTTGTTATTACCTAACATCTCCCTATTCCGCTCAGGCAAGTGTAACAAGTGGTTATACAGTCTGTTTCCAGACACAAGTACTGACCCAATATTAGATTGTAAGTTTACAAGAATTGTGTTCTTTGAACTCTGATGCAGTGCTTGAAATGCTAGTTAACAAGTTTATTTTAAGTAGGTATACAAATTATTAAAAACTAACACAAAATACCCTTAAGAAAAATTCAATGGCATGATGACTTTGTTACATAGAATTAATACTTTTAAACTGTCAAAACTATGCCAGCTAATCTTAGTAATATTTAAAGATACTGCATAGGGACATCTCAAAGGAAACAAGGATTTCTCCACGAAGCATGATATGGGTTACAGACTACCTGATATATGATGCATGTGCTTTGCATAATGAGTTACCTGTATCGCCCTTCCTTTACTTCTAATAGTTCAGTGACCTGAGTGTTATCAATAAGTTGGACAAAAATCAGTTTTGAACCATGAAAACCTATGAACCTAGCCTTCCTTGTATGTAAACTCTCTTAAAGAGTACACGTCTTTGTTGGCAGCATAATGATAAACCTAAATTTTTACTTATATATGGCAATCAGACTCCCCACTTACATGGATTCTCTTCTCAAATTCATCAGAAGCATTGATAGGGATTGATCCTCCAACTTTCCCAAATTTCCTTTCCAGAGAGTTTTGGACACTTTCTGTTGTAGAAAAAGAAAATCAAATGGTAAACACACATAACCACATGAATAAAAGGAAGTATTTGCAGGCAAATATATGAAGGTCTTTTTAATTTTAACTAGTACATGTACAATGACACATCAGCGAGGGTCCAATGAGTGCCAGACCATATATACCCCTTAATAGCAATGAAGAAACAACACCTATCATCTTTTAATTTGTAATATGGGTGAGAAGGCATTAAACATATATGTAATCAGCAAGTACTATTTACCACCAAGTATGAACAAAAACAGACCAAAAGAAATTACCACCAGAAAGTTCTTAGCCTATTAGATGTGGCCATCTTGGATTATGGGATCTGAATAATATGCCCTCATTCACTATGTAGACTATCTTCTAAGTACAAATAAAACCAAACTTATACACATGTATATCTCAGCCAGTCAGAAATGTCTCATGGTGACCTTGACCAGCCGCCATCTTGGATATTTAGGGGCCTGTTTGTTTATACAGAACAACTGGTTCGTGTGTTATTAAATGTAATGTTTTTGGTATAAATCCTGGCAGACCTGCAAAAGTTTATGCAGGCCTTGCAAGGCTTTGCCAAGGCTCGCCTGAAAACAGCATCTGACTACTATGTCCGACCTTATTTCGTAAACAAACAACTCTGGTACAACCAAATACAATTTACCACCAAAATCAACACTACAGAAAGGCAAATACAATGTACTGTTTGTAGCATGAACCCCTCCTCCCGTGATCTAAGGATTTATCAAACCTTACTGCACATCCACATAAAACATTGTACCATTGGACAGTTAAGGTTTCTGGATACTTCGATAATTTTTGGAAATGAGAGTGTGAATGAACAGACTGACACAGTAATTACTTCAGGGCATCCACATCTCTGATGCATGACCTTAGTAATTGTCCGATATAGAGGTAAACTTCTGAAAATTTCATTTTCCAGGAACATCCTTTTTGGGTTAGCACTCCAACGTGTTATTGGTAAAAAAAATAACTGGAAGCTGACTACCTGTGTGTAAATGCATATTTCAGCCAATAACAGAATAACTATGTAAATACATCTGTCAGCCTGTATGTAACACATTTAACCAGTAACAAATTAACTGTATGTAAATACATATATTAACCAGTAACACAACACTGGTGCTTGTACATATGCAAGGTAAACTTCTTATCCCCTGTCACCGGTAACATTGTTTCTTGCAATGGAATATATCATAACAAATTTCCCTTAAATGTTTGGCACAAAAGAAAAATAGAAACAAACATTCAAAATTTGACTACTTACGGAGAAGGAAGTAGTTTGAATCTTTCTCATACTTAAAGGTGAGTCGTCCATAGCTCACATGGTTTAGATTCTTGAGCCACTCAAAGTAGGACACCGTTACACCTCCAGCATTGATGTATAAATCCTGTAAGGGGAGAAGAGTTGTAAGGATGGATGTACCAAAGTAGATCAGCAAAATGGAATAGAACAGGCAAAAATAGACGGACCACACTGCTATAATGTATTTAGATCTGTGATCTGAAACTCAAGATTGGCACTCTACCAACTGAGCTAGCTGGTCTTCAGCAAGAGATCCAGTCTCAATCCACCACTCTTTGCTCATTTTCCCCAAGTCTTCACACTGAAGACATCATTACTTTTAACACAGTTTGTTGTTGAGTCTTGGCTTGAGAATTAATGAATTGCTTTTGACACATGCATCATCAAAATTATTGCTTGAATAAATATGGTTTAAAGAATACAATCAAAAGGCACTCACTGGGATAACTAGCACATTCCTCTCCTGGAAGATTTTGTCTGCCCCCATAGTTGTTGGGCCATTGGCACCCTCAGCAATAATCTGTAAAAAGCACCATGGAAATATAAAGCAATTTCATGGAATTATTTTACTGCATACTGACAACTAATCACAATTATGTGTCGAGTGTTTCAAAAAACGATAAGGATGATCAATCGTTGTCCGTTTTTTACAAGCAGGCAAAATTAACGAGAAGTATATTAATTTTTCAGTAGAATAGCAGACAACTGACAGATGAATCTTAGTTTAATCTAAACAAGGTAAAAAATCTTTCAACAAGAGGCCCAATGGGCCTGAATCGCTCACCTGGTATTAATCTCACACTTGTAATTTTGAAAGTGGACTAAAATACAGCTACAGGCAGAATATCAGTGTTTGATTCATAAGAATTAAATTAAACATTAAACACATGACGCCTGTAACCTAAAATGTTGAAGAAGGACATTTGGTTGAACAGAGTTCATAGTCTTCCAACCCAGCATGCTTTTGGCAAAATATCATTACCCTGGACCTTTTAGTGATACAGAACAAGTCATTTAAAGATTTAAACATATATTGACCGTTGTGACCTTGAATATGGGCGAAGGTCATTCATTTTAACAACCTTGGTAGCCCTTTATCCCAGCATGTTAATGACCAAATATCATCACCCTTGGCCTTTTGCTTATTGAGAAGAAGTCGTTTAAAGGTTTTAAACATATTTGGCCCCTGTGACCTTGAATATATGTAAAGGTTATTCATTTGGACAAACTTGGTAGCCCTTTATTCCAGCATGTTACTGGCCAAATATCATTATCTTATGCCTCTTGATTATTCAGAAGAAGCTGTTTAAAGGTTTTAAAACATATTTGACCCCTGTACAGGAACCTTGAATATAAGTAAAGGTCATACATTTGAACAAACTTGGTTGCCCTTTATCCCAGCATGCTACTGGCCAAATATCATTATCCTAGGCCTCTTATTTATTCAGAAGTTGTTTAAAAGATTTTTTAAGACAATTGACCCATGTGACCTTGAAAATGTATGAAGGTCATTCATTTAAACAAACTTGGTAGCCCTTTATCCCAGCATGCTACTGGCCAAATATTATCACCCTGGGCATTTTGGTTATTAAGAAGAAGTTGATTATAGTAAAATATTGACACTGGACGCCGGACCATGGCATAAGCTCACTTGGCCCTTCGTGCCAGGTGAGGTCATAAAACCTTCTGCTCTGTAAGTTGTCCTGAAAGCCTCAAACTACTTTGTAATATTGATATACCGGTAGGTTTTCTCAGCCAGGATGTGCGAAATGGCATTAGTTATGTTGCACACGTATTTGCTGCATTTCTATTTTTTATTCAAATTTTACCATGAATGTAAATAGTTGTGTTGTACAGGACCTGATAGGAGATATTTATTTTTTATCATAACAGAGAAAGTTCAACAAACACTGGTACAACAAGAAATGTGGGCTGTGTAAAAACATTTGTGGTTTTCATGGTTGCTATGGAACCCCAAAATAAATGGACATACTTGACTACTGTTTGTTTGTATGGGGTATCCATGAAAGTTTGTACCACAAAACAATGTAAATGACTTTGCAAGCAAATGTAAACCACGAAAGAAAGATACACAGATAATACCATTATAATTACCAGTACATCCGAAATGAGAGATAATGATTTATTATTGCACAGATGCCTTGACCTAAGTATTGTCGTTATATTTACCTTAGCTTGGATTTGATAAGCATTTTCACTGGTGAGTTGCTTCTCACTGGCAGCTGGCACCAAGATGTCGCACTTCTCCAACATCAGGTCACCTTCATAGACTGAGGCTCCAGGGAAGCCGATGATCGTGCCGTTGTCCTGTAAAGTGTCATTGTTACGATTAATTGTTTGGCTATTGCTATACGGGGGCCACGGTGGCCAAGTGGTTAAGGCGTCTGACATTCTGCCGTAGGCCGGTGGTTTTTCCGGGAACTCCGGCTTTCCTCCACCACCAAAACCTGGCACATCCTTAAGTGACCATAGCTGTTAATAGGACGTAAAACCCAAACACACCAAACCAAACTATTGCTATATCGTAGACTGATAAGTAGGTTGTTTGTGACAGTATAATCTAATGACCCATACCAGCAATCAAACACCTAATACCAGTAATAAAGAGAGAATATTAGGGAAATACCATATATGTTTCATGAGTATGGCAGAATACCGGTATTTTTCACAAATTTGAAGCACGAGTGTGAATATATTGGCACATTCTGCTATATCATTGAAATATATATGGTATTCAAGGGGAAAACCATTAATTTTCTATTTATTACATTTTTTGAAGTAACACCATACATTTTGAATGGAGTATACTCAATGCAATTCTGCCCTTAGCTGCTTTTATTTAGTAAGATTTTCAAACAAAAATGACACAGATCGTGTGTAGTTAAGTAAATATTGTATGCAACTAAGGTGTACAAAACAACCATTTATTCTGCCATCACTTCATCTGAACTTGAAACTGAAGATATAACAACTGAATATATCTACACAGTAATGAAGATATAATTTCTTACCAAATAGATAATTTCCAATGTAATTCACTGATAAAAATATGATGAATTGATTTTTTCCATGGAATTTTCAGCCAAATGCTATATCAGTAAATACCTAAGACCTGTCTCTGCAGGTAAATCAGTATCATCGAATGTAAATCTAAGACACGCATTACTTGTTTGCATTCAAAAATGAAGACTTAAAATGAACAAGGACTCCACAGGAGTGGATGTGTCGCCTGCTCAGCGCTTTTAGTGAGAAAAGTGTTTTGGCTTGAGTTATCAAAATTTGAAAGGCGTTGCAGGCGACACAAAAATACCAAATATTATAATGAATACCCCAGACACTGAATATGTTAAGTTAACCACATACACTAAATACTCTAATGAATACCCAAGACACTGATATTCACACCAGACACTAATACCATATTAGTAAAATGAATCCCACAGGAACTGAACAAGTTGATACTAAAAATAAATACCCTAATGTATACCACTGACACAGAACCCTAAACACCTTGAGACTGCACAGGGAGAAGGCAAATATTGCATATCCAGATTTTTTACTTACAATCTTGTAGTCTTCCATATCACGTGGACTGATACCATCCCTGTTGTAGATGCTGCCATCTTTCTCAATGATACCAATACACTTGGCTCCGGCTCTGTCGAGGTACCTCATTGTGTGCAGACCGACATTGCCTAAACCCTAAAATATTGACGGTAAATTAAAGTAAACCCTAATGTGTACCTTAAAAGCATGGAATGAATCTGAAATCAACTCTATTTTATCAAGATTATTAAGAAAAAAAGTAAAATTAAAAAGGCAATATTAAAACACCTGGGAAAATTTTGTTACATTCTAAATGGCTGGAGAGGTTTAAAAAAAATATGAAATCAGGTCCGTATTCGATTATCGCGATCCAAACGATTGAACCGGCTGGTCAAGAGTTGTTCGTTTACAAAATAGGGTTGGACCAAGTATCTGATGCTGCTTTCAGACGAGCCTTGACAAAGCTTTGCAAAGCCTGCAAAAACATTTGCAGATATACCAGGATTTATACCTCAAAACGTTACATTTAAAAACGAATGTACCGGTTGTTCCCCATAAACGAACAGCTTCCAGGACAAACAAAATTTTATAGCCATCACCGCATCATCATTTACACGTCCGAAGGCTTAGTCTATCAGCCAATGTTGCAATCGAACAGCGAGGCCCCTGGACTGTTTTTAAGTATATGTTGTATTGTAGACAGCAAATGGTCACATTGTGACTACCTAGCTAGTTGAATATGTACCTGGACAATGAAGGTTTTGTCCCCAAAGCCAGGAGTGAGACCAATCATACTCATGTAGCTTGCTTCGTTCACAAAGTTCTGGATACCATGGTACACTCCCTGTAAAATAGTATAAAGTCAGATATTAAAGGTAAATGTCAAAACAAACTAAATTTGAGAAAGAAGGATAATACTGTATGTAGTATTGTTTGGCAAAAGTTTTGTAAATTATGTTTCTTTTTTTCAGACATTACACATAGCAAAATAATAGATTTAATGTTACATATATATATATAGTATATGAGTGTCCATCGAAATCTAGATAGGAGTACATTTATACAAAACATGATGGCTTGGATCCAGACATCCTCCGATAGAATTCCAGGGGTTACGCTCACCAATGCTCTCTGCACCCCTGGAGTGTCATGGCAAAATGGACGACACACGGCTAGCTATTTGATTGCTTTCAGGTAAAAAACAACTGACCAATCTCTGGACTGATACCTGTCGTGACATATTCCAGGGGTGCAGAGGACGTAAAGGAGCATAACCACTGGAATTTCGGAAATGGGACCCAGATGGATCACTAACTGATACTAGGGAAGACCTACCATAACTTTGATACACCTAAGAGATACACTTCAAAGATACAGATATTGAGACCTACCCGGCCTGTGGCTGAGATACGACCGTGGATGCCACCTTGTGTGATGGGTTTACCAGTGATGCAGGCATGAGCGTTGATGTCATTGTATCCTAAAATTCACAAAGATCATGTCAATGTAGAGTTATAAATCATAAATTAAAGGAATAAGATAACATTCTAACGACTCATACTTGTTTTCATTTTTAGAAGATTTAGATATATATATATATGAATATTGACATAATTGTTAAAGCAATATTTTTGATTTCAAATATATCCTTTTTTTTTACCACTTTGATAAAAGTTACTTTAAACATGTACAGGACAATATTATTTGAGTGCTGTTATTGTGACCATTTCAAATTGTGTGTAAGTTGGACCTGTGGTGTTGGTATATGTATTTTGGTATACAGACCTGTGGTGTTGGTATATGTACTGTGGTATACAGACCTATGGTGTTGGTATATGTACTGTGGTATACAGACCTATTGTGTTGGTGTATGTACTTTGGTATACAGACCTATGGTGTTGGTGTATGTAATTTGGTATACAGACCTATGGTGTTGATGTATGTACTATGGTATACAGACCTGAGATATATGGTGTTGGTGTATGTTCTTTGGTATACAGACCTATGGTGTTGGTGTATGTACTTTGGTATACAGACCTATGGTGTTAGTGTATGTACTTTGGTATACAGACCTATGGTGTTAGTGTATGTACTTTGGTATACAGACCTATTGTGTTGATGTATGTACTGTGGTATACAGACCTATTGTGTTGGTATATGAACTTCGGTATACAGACCTATGGTGTTGATGTATGTACTTTGGTATACAGAACTGAGACCTATGTGTTAGTGTATGTACTTTGGTATACAGACCTATTGTGTTGGCGTATGTACTGTGGTATACAGACCTATTGTGTTAGTGTATGAACTTTGGTATACAGACTTATTGTGTTGGTGTATGTACTGTGGTATACAGACCTATGGTGTTGGTGTATGTACTGTGGTATACAGACCTATCGTGTTGGCCTATGTGTGGTATACAGACCTATGGTGTTGGCGTACGTGTGGTATATAGACCTATGGTGTTGGCCTATGTGTGGTATACAGACCTATGGTTTTGGCGTACATGTGGTATACAGACCTATGGTGTTGGCCTACGTGTGGTATACAGACCTATCGTGTTGGCCTATGTGTGGTATACAGACCTATGGTGTTGGCCTATGTGTGGTATACAGACCTATGGTGTTGGCGTACGTGTGGTATACAGACCTATGGTGTTGGCCTATGTGTGGTATACAGACCTATGGTGTTGGTGTATGTGTGGTATACAGACCTATGGTGTTGGCCTATGTGTGGTATACAGACCTATGGTGTTGGCCTATGTGCGGTATACAGACCTATGGTGTTGGCCTATGTGTGGTATACAGACCTATCGTGTTGGCCTATGTGTGGTATACAGACCTATGGTGTTGGTGTATGTGTGGTATACAGACCTATTGAGTTGGTGTATGTGTGGTATACAGACCTATGGTGTTGGTGTATGTGTGGTATACAGACCTATGGTGTTGGTGTATGTGTGGTATACAGACCTATGGTGTTGGCGTATGTGTCAGCTATCCAGCTCATCTCTCTCTCTCCTGTACCCATGTCAGGTGCTGGTACATCAATACCAGGTCCTACAATGACAACCAGATTTTAATTCAAACTCTCAATAAAGAAGATACATTTTACATTCTTGTGTAAATTATTGATACTCTCTTGTTTCACTTATAAAGCGGCATTCACAAGACTGCATGAATACTGTAAAAATTGCTGATTAAATTAAGGAGGTTTTCTGTATACAAAAATACCATATAATAGATAAATGGTACATCAACATATTTTAGGTAAATACGAAGCACATGCACTAGTCTGTACTCTACTCCACTTCAAACCAGCATGGAAACAAAATATAGTAGACCCTTAAATGCCTTCCTGTATCTTTTTAGGATTGTCCTCATATGAAAATAACACTTGTACCGAAGGAACTGTTTCCATATCAAACGGAAATTGTTTCCAGTTAAAACATCAGTAAGAAGTCTGAATTACTACATTCATATGTTAAGCACTATAAACTTATCTAACACATATTGTTGGTAAATGAATTAAATGACAAAAATGTCTTTACTACAACATAAGACAGAAAACTTAAGTCTCTTAAAGCAGTCTATTCATAGCAAATCTTCACAGTAATTGTTTTAGATTTGCTCTTTAGAGAATGCTTCAGAAACAATACCAGCCAGACATTGTGGGCTTTCATTCAATGTTTTTTCTCACATTTCATTAAATCTTTGGTATTAATTGATTTTACTTCACTATAAGCTTATCAGACATCACGTTTTATCATACCAGAGCAATATCAATATTTATCTTTAATCCTTCATGATCAGAGTTTATATTTGAGCTGCCAAATTTCAGAGAAGCAAAAGAATATAGGTCGCAGTGACCTACATGTAACAAGATGTAGTAGTTCCGCTGAAAAAAAATCTGTATAAGAAGTTTGATGACTCTGGTCTTGTATCGGAGAAATTGAGGTATCAAAATGCAGGTCAAGGTCATTTATTTTAGGAGACTTTATTGCAATCCATCCCAGGTAAGTTACTGGCTTAATATGGCCCTTAGTCTTTCAGTTCTTACTGAGAAGCTTTTCAAAGAATAAGTTGATGTATGCCACATCATACCAGATATGAGCTAACAGGCCTTCATGCCAGGTGAGCTAAAATTCAGCTGATTGGATGAGACAAGTTGATTGCAATGACTGTTTAAAAAAGACTGTGATTTCCAGTCTAGGGTAAAGGGTAAATGTAGACTTTAACCTATGAATCCTTTCTTTGCTAGTTCCACTGCCAGGCGCCGAGTGATCTTTTCCAGCTCCCTTTCAGAGTAGTCTGCAGGGTTAATCTTCACCCCAGCCTTGGCCCCTCCAAACGGCACATCCACCACAGCACACTTGTACGTCATCAGTGAGGCAAGGGCACGTACCTCATCAACATTCACAATAGGGCTGTAACGGATACCTGTAACAAACACACAAAGTCATTACAAATTGACGCCTGTTACAATTATAAATCACCCAATAAATAGCTAATTTGCTGTTTTGTTTAATATCTAGGCATTTCTTCACCTTTAAAAATGGTAAATTTTCCCTGGCATTCAAATGTTCAACTTTCATTGATATGTATAATCTTCCTGATTAATAGATAATTAATTAATACATTAAATACATTCAAGGTTTTCATAACATTACAAGTTGTATGCATATATATATATATATCCATCACAAAGTAGGCGGTTAATTTCAGTATGTTTCATAGAACCATTAGTCCATTACTATTCTTCAATTTTTCATGTACCGGTAGCAGGTGAATTGTCTGTAGAAGGAGGGTATTTTTATCAGCTTATTATTACAAATACAACTTGCTAAAAGACAAAAGCAAGTTCTAATGAAGAAAATAGATATATATATATATATAATCTATACATGAAAGAATTTTGAATTTCCTTTTGATTTTAAAAAGTGATCAATGGGGTAATGTATATCTCTGACTTGTAATGTGGTACATATCTCTAACTTGTGTTTCTATTTTACATCCTTCTATACTAATACTACAGCTAACAGTCCCAAATGACTAGGCATTGATGTGTGGCTACACCATATGTATGAAGATGTGAAGAGATTCACACTCTCACATTCCCCTGTAATAAGCTATAGCTAATCCACCTTGGTACTTAATAGTATCAGTATTACACAGCTGTACACATGAGGTAATCACACACATGTGTGGGAAGTACTTCTACCAACATTCCTACATCTTACAAACATATAGCACACAGTATCAAAGGTTGGTGTGTCACTCAGTCATACACCCAAACCACAGTACATACTGCTATAATATAACCATTCAGCATTATATCTACATGTACTTCCATTTTTACACTTTGTCATCCGAGAGGATTTTATACAGGTGGTGATCAATATCAGAGTGCTTTAACGGAATGAGAAAATGTTGGTCTTTCTTTATGGATAAATTAATGAAGTAAAAAATCAGCTTTCCTGGCTCTCAGTTACTTCCCTTGTCAGGGTATTCATCTCTCATTTTGATGCTGTACATCTATAATTCCTGGATAACAACATAAGCACAGTGTAATAAAAGCATTAAACTGACTCTGAGATTAACTCCTGTTGTTTTTGTTTTCATTTCAAATACCACAATTTTTGAACAACTTATAATTCTCTTAGAAACATCACAAGATGTGATTTATATGGAATACTGTTGTTTATGTCTTTGGAAAATGAACTGGAGAAAAATCTCATAGTGATAATGGTTATAATATACCTTAACTTAATTGATGGTTCTCTTTTAATTAATCTAAATAAAAAACGAGTATTGCTTATTAGGGATGGCCTCTTTTGAATTGATTGTCAATTTTCAAGTATTGTTGAAATATTGTGAAATATAGCTTTTATAAAGAATTCCAATGACTGACATGAGGTGATTGGGCATCTTATTCACTTGTTACCTAGAAGTAGTACAAATGAATGCCAAATAATAATCAGTAAATAATACTTGACACAACATACATCCCATTATTCCCTGCTATGAGTTACATATGAGGGGTTATTCACTCTTGGTTCCAAAAGTGTGACATCAACACCAAAATTTCAAACAATTTGTTTTCTTATTATGTTCAGTGTATTTGGAAGAAAATGATATGCCCTTTCATGTAATAATATTGAGAAGATAACTACACAAGAGG
This sequence comes from Chlamys rubida, assembly GCA_032359455.1. Lineage (NCBI taxonomy): Eukaryota > Metazoa > Mollusca > Bivalvia > Pectinida > Pectinidae > Chlamys > Chlamys rubida. The sequence continues at coordinate 1,024 of JAUMHH010153693.1, read as the reverse complement.
TTTTTGAAGCAAATTGGGTCGAAAAGACCCTCCTGCACTTTGTTTCGTTCATAACATGGTGTCCATTAAATCCAAAATTATGCTAAATCAAATCCTCCTGCGCAATTAGTTACATCTTAAATGTTTCACAACGTAATTTACAATAATGTCACTCAATATTGTCAGTTTCAAAAATTGTTTAAAAAATGTTTACGAGAAAACAAAAGTGGACACCGTTACGAACGAATTATGTGAACTCAAAATGTTTTTTTCCAACTGTTTTCTGCATATTGCTGCGGACATTCATGTGTTTATTAGTTATAATAGTGCACTTTCTTCAAATTAAGGAATGTTTTAGAAATGCATATCCTGACAAACATTATAAAAACAGGAAATGTCATAAATTTGTTTCGTACGTAACATGGACACCAAGTTACATGGTCGTATTAATATTCTATTTAATTAACCCTGGAAATGTATTTTAAGGTGGTTTATACACACCAGCAGGTGTGTAAATAGTTGTTGCACAATTACGTTGCAGTTTGGTTTTTCTGTCACTTACATTTTTATGAAATTGGCAAAATTACCGGTAATGACATTAACAATATCAAATCTTGATAGTTTAGAAGTTTTAATTCTTTTCACAAAATAAATGCCTTTTTATGTTTAATGGGCATTATTTCTGACATGTTGACTATCGACGGACGTTACATGTTGACACTTTCACAGGGTGCTGTGTGCCCATTCATGACAAAAAATAAAAACCACTTTTTTCAAAATTAACTGGATTTTATTTATATTTAGATCTTCTGCCTCCCGCAATTGCAGTCCAGACATCTCAAAGATTAGATCTTCTGCCTCGCGCAATCCTCAAAGATCTGAAATTAGATCTTCTGCCTCGCGCAATCCTCAAAGATCTGAAAAACATAATAGAATGTTTTATTTAGTATACATATCATGTATGTTATCATTTTTAGCTCACCTGGTCCGAAGGACCATGGTGAGCTTATGCCATACCGCAGCGTCCGTCGTCCGTCCGTCCGTC
>JAUMHH010153682.1:0-15930 GCA_032359455.1 Chlamys rubida | reverse complement strand
ACAGACGGCTAGTTAGTTATACAGGGTCTGGTTTATACAGACGGCTAGTTAGTTATACAGGGTCTGGTTTATACAGACGGCTAGTTAGTTATACAGGGTCTGGTTTATACAGATGGCTAGTTAGTTATACAGGGTCTGGTTTATACAGATGGCTAGTTAGTTATACAGGGTCTGGTTTATACAGAGTCCGTGAGGTTTGGTGGGGACAGAAACATTCGGCTAGTTAGTTATACAGGGTCTGGTTTACACAGAGTCCGTGAGGTTTGGTGTCAACATCTTCACTGGGATATATATATTATGTGAAGAGTCATACTTTGAAATGTAGTGCTGATCATGATGTGATAAAGATATTAACAATACAGAAAGTATTCAATATCCGTGTTTAACTATTTACAAACATTCAATTCATTGTTTAATTATTTACAATAAAAGTGAACAGTTTTGCAGCAGCGATAGCCAATCAAGGGAAAGACTACAACAAACAGAGTATATGTACAATGATTTGTATTTATCAAGGTCGGTAAAACAATACTGTTTCCCAGTATAGAAAGTATCTAGATAAGACAGTGTTGACAAACTTTAATTTAAGGATCCCTGTACCACTGACAAAAAAATGTAAATATGCATTGAAAACTGATTTTTCTGGCATGACTATAGCTTTGATAAATTGTTTCTGAAAAGAAAACTATGCCTTTTATGTAAAAATGATAATCAACAATAGTCTTCTGAGTATAAAAATTAAAGGTAGCTAGACCAGGATTTGAGCCCTGGACCTGAAATTGTTATACTGCATGTGGGTGTAACCAGTTGTGCTACAACGGTATCGAGAACGAAGGGGAGGTTACTGTATATACGAAAAAGCATCCGTGGAGTTCTCAAGTGCTTTGCATGTAGTGGGACAGGGATCCTTAAGAGAGGATATTCCAGGATGAAATACCAAAGTGGGTATAGACAGGGATCCAGATTAGGCAGGGGTTAGTTTAGACAGGGACCAGTTTAGACAGGGGCTAGTTTAGACAGGTTATGCTGTATAAGCAAATGCAGGTCTATTGTGAAGAGATTCCAAGATGAAATACCAAAGTGGGTATAGACAGGGATTCAGATTAGGCAGGGGTTAGTTTAGACAGGGACCAGTTTAGGCAGGGGTTAGTTTAGACAGGTTATGCTGTATAAGCAAATGCAGGTCTATTGTGGAGAGATTTTCTTTATATGTTGATCCTATACAATATACTTGGATATGAAATTTAAAATTACAAAGTGCCTATTTCGGTTGATAAAAGTAGTATGTCAGGGTGCTGCTCGGTTAATACATGATATATGGTATGCTCATTGTATATTTTGTGATTTAATGTGTGTTTTGAAGCCCTTAGCTCACTTGTTTTCTTTTTACCTTTTTTTTTGTGCTTACCACTTAATCAGATGGTGGATAAATTTTTGTGGGTAAGGCTACATTAATGACTGCTGATCGCCACATCCTGCGATGTGTAACCATGGATATTGTGATCTGTATAATGCATATATGTCTCTCTGACTGTCTGGGCGAATGTTGTGCATCATGTAATAACTTACTGACTCCAGTGTATAGTTAGACCAAGACAAGCAAGCTACTCTCCCACACTGCCACAAAAATTTATCTTCAACTCTGATACTCATTTCAGTGATTTTAAAGTTTGTAGTTTGTATTTGAGACTTGTGTGGTGTAATGTCATGAATGACTTCATGTAAATCTTTGTGTAAACCTTACAGTCTTTCCTCCATATCTTTCTATGCAAACACTTTCTACCTCAACTCTAACATATAACGCTGTTCAACCAATCAAAATTTGACTTTGCTCACTATCGAAGATTTTCATTGGTTGAGCTGTAATTCTCTGAAGATTTTCATTGGTTGAGCTGTAATTCTCTGAAGATTTTCATTGGTTGAGCTGTAATTCTCTGAAGATTTTTATTGGTTGAGCTGTAATTCTCTGAAGATTTTCATTGATTGAGCTGTTATTCTCTGAAGATTTTCATTGGTTGAGCTGTAATTCTCTGAAGATTTTCATTGGTTGAGCCAGAGTTATAAGTGTTGTGGTAATCCTTTCCTGATAAATAAGGTCATCTGTGAATTTTCATAATCCAGTTTCTAATTTCTTGTTAGTGATACATATATATATATATGATTTGTTTATATGAAGTGTTGTTCGTCTGTTTTAAATGTTGAAATATTTACAGTATATCAATGTATTAGTTTCAACATCTAAGTTACTCTATGATAATTATCAACATCAACAGTGTGTGTGATTCTGTGTGTAACAGTCAGTTAAAAAGTTTCACAGTGATATAAAAAGCAGTTATACCAAATTAAAAGATTTTCCAAAGAATTTTGTCTGAAAAGTAAGTTTTAGATATGTCCTGCTGAAAATGCAATACATGACTTGTACTAAAAATGAAAGCACATCATTGGCATACAGGTATCAGTATACAGTTGTTTCATGCCTTATCAGTTATTAGTCAAATTATGTCCCTGAGGTGTTAGGATCAACTAAGTGATGAACTGTTTTCTGCCACAGGTTGATTCTGTCATCCGCTGAACCTTTTAATGTTATAATTTTATCAGACTAAATTTCATTGGCTGCTGTGTGCTGCGACTAGCTAGTCAGTCAATCAAATTCGCAAGGCATAAGTCAAAACAATTGACCAGGAAACAGTTTTGACTATTTTACTTGTGTTTATTTCTGAGAAACAGTTGAAATAGTTATATAGTCATAAATATATTGATATAGGGAGTATTAAACTTTGTTATATGCCAAACAAATATCTTGACTTTGTTTCAGCCTCTTAGCTTTGATAATATTGAAACTTCTTGGCTTGTTTTATGGGGAATATCCAGTCTAGACTAAAGTTGAACTTTACATAAGGCAATATACCATTTCACAGATACCGCTCAGATTTTCTTGTTCAGAAAGTAATAAGGATAACAGAGATTTGAGGAGTGTGGCAAGTGTGGGCGAGTAACTTATGTAATCCTTCCTATGTCAGAGATAGGGAAAGAATAGCTAATGGAAAACTTCCTGTGTAAGAGATTGAGGTTAGCTTTGTAATGTGTTCCTTCCTGTGTTAGAAATTAGGAATGTAAGATCTACCGGTAATGGAATCCTTCCTGTTTTAGATATTGGGAATGTAAGATCTACCGGTAATGGAATCCTTCCTGTGTTAGAAATTAGGAAAGTAGTAGCTACCGGTAATGGAATCCTTCCTGTGTTAGATATTAGGAAAGTAGTAGCTACCGGTAATGGAATCCTTCCTGTGTTTGAGATTGGGAAAGTATTACCTTCCGGTAATGAAATCCTTCATTTGTAAGAGATTGGGATCGTAGCTGATGTAACTCTTTCGGTGTAAGAGATTGGGATCGTAGCTGATGTAACTCTTTCGGTGTAAGAGATTGGGATCGTAGCTGATGTAACTCTTTCAGTGTAAGAGATTGGGATCGTAGCTGATATAACTCTTTCGGTGTAAGAGATTGGGATCGTAGCTGATGTAACTCTTTCAGTGTAAGAGATTGACAGAGTGGTGTCGGAGAGAAGCTTATGCCATCCTTTCAGTGTCAACACTCTAAGGAACATTTTCATTGGGCAAATTATTATAATTATCTATTTGTATGTATGGTGTTGTGATCACCACACAGAGGAACCCATCATAGAGTCTTTGGTTATATACAAATATTTATTTTACAACAATCATGAAACAATGTTTCTAACTTAAATCAATCACTCTTATTGGCCCGGATGGAAGTGCACAGGTGGTCTTAATATGGAAAACCAGAGTACCCATAGAAAACCCACAAAGTAGAGCAGGTGACCAATACCTTCCACATCCTATCAGGGAATCTAACCCTGGCCATTCTAGTGACAGGCACTATCCACTGGGCCACCCAGCTACCCGTGACTGTTCAGAAGGAACTTTATTTGCCCCACCTCAATGTTGAATATGAAAGGCACGAATATCTGAACTAGAACACGCTAGTGTGACTTAATTCAGTGACCTCTTGTTCATTAACTACATTTTTCTAAATCCTGATGAGGTAGTGCAATAAAAAACATTGGAGTTTAAAATGTTCAGCAACCAGTTTGCTGACATTGTGAAATGTAACATTACGGTAAGATAACTTTGAATAAAATCTAATGGTAAAACAGTCAGCAGTTGACATCGCCTCATGAAAATAATAATCCAACAAGCTTGCTATGAAGCTTTCGCAGACTGCTTTAATTTAACCATACCAGTCTTACTTTTTGCTTCTCTTTCAAAACATTTTATGAAAAATCCTGTTTATGAGATGAGAGAAAAGTTGATCTTTATATAGGTATAACCTGCTCACTAGGTCACTAAGCTATACCTATTGTGGAAACCGACATTTGACTCACTGTTGGCATGCAACAATCAACAGTCTATGTCACTCAATACTCTTGGGAGTTACTCATGGTAGTGAGAATCAAAATGCATTATGGATGATAATTAAATTTTTGACAATCTAGATGTGAAGTTACCCATCAAATTACCATATTAAAGCTCTGCTAATATTTTATTGTATACAGAATAATAAAGACATTGATGTAATGCTATAACTCTTCTATCACTGACTCAGAAGGTCATTAATTCTATCACTGACTCAGAAGGTCATTAATTCTATCACTGACTCAGAAGGTCATTAATTCTATCAATGGTCAGGTGGCCTAGACTTACAATGATAAGGAAGTGTACCTGTTTGTTTTATATGATGGGTTCCTTTGTGTGTAGCTTTTTGTGTTGTAAACCTGTTTTTTTAAGCCTTTATTACCTGGGACTCTGGTGTTCCCCCTCAATTCTTGGTTGAATTTTTTATCTCGGAACTGTGTTTACGATCGATGTACCTACAATTCTGAGATATGAACTTTTATATGCAGAATTTGCGGATGTATTTCATCAGCTAGGTAGGATGACTCATTTTGTTATATGTAAAAATTAAACTGTCAGGACAGGCCTATCTGCTTTGTGTATAGTTACAACAGGATACTACCCAGAACACATGTAAGGGTGTAATTTGTCTGATAATTTTTAGTTGAACCTGCTGCCATCTGTTGGCTTGCATCCTTATCTAAATAGTTAATACATTTCCTTTAAGAATTCTTTAATTCATCTTAAGACTTTATGCAATGCATTTGTTTAGTATTAAGCATTCATTCTGAATAATGCTGTGCCAACATCTAACATTCTTGCCATACCTTTACAATGGTTTGCAAAACTTGTACCATTGATCATGATTTGACAGTAACTTTCTGGTTGTCCAGCTTTCTTGTGGATTGGTCTGCCCTTTGTTGTGGATAGGAGACATCTCTTGCCTCATTATGTTTCGAGATACCTACTTTCTTCATTATAGTTTGGAGACATCCCTTAATATGCCTCCTTATGTTTAGAGATCCTTATGTTTAGAGATATCTATTTGCCTCCTAACAGTCTGAGACATCATTTTGCCTCCCTCTTTATGGTTTGGAAACATTTGTTCTGCCTCCCTGTGGTTTGGAGATATCCCATTGCCACCTTATGATTATAGAGACATCTTTTTTTGCTTTCTAGTGGTTTAGAGACATGATTTTGAGATCTCCCCTTTCCTCTTTATGGTTGAAACAAAAATTTGCGACCTTATAGTTATGGAGACACCCCCTTGCTTTCTTATGGTTTGGAGACATCCCCTTGCTTTCTTATGGTTTGGAGACATCCCCTTGCTTTCTCATGGTTCAGAGACATCCCCTTGCTTTCTCATGGTTCAGAGATATCCCCTTGCTTTCTCATGGTTCAGAGATATCCTGTTGTTTTCTTATGGCTTCAGAAACACATATTTGCCTCATTTTGGTTTGCAAACATCTCTTTGCCTTCTTATAGTTTAGAGACATCCCCTTGCCCTCTTCAGGTTTGAAGACATTCCCTTACTTATGGTTTTAGAGACACTGTTTTAAATCCTTATGGTTTGGGAGACATCTCTGCCTTCTTATGCTATAATCCTAGAGGTTTCTTTTAAATTTGTTTTAATAATCATCTTTATAAGTTAAGAAACTTCAAAAAATCTCTTACATTACCAAAATTGTTCCTAATATACTATATAATATGTCTATAATCATTACACAAATCTATCACATACTTGTAAGTCTCTTGCACAAAGTTAATGTTCATTGTTTTAGAATCAACTATCATTTCACTTGTCAATTAAACTATGCATCATGCTAATGACATATCTACTTTCACTTTCTACTTTCACTTTGATCTACAACTGCTACAGATAGACTTGTATGACGCATTTTGATTTATGGTGTTTTGCATTGACTTTGTAATGTGCATTTTTGATTTGAAATACACAAATATATTCAGAGAAATGGTCAATAATTGGTCAATGATTGGTCAATAATATATGTATATTCATAAATTATATGGAGATTATTTAATATACTTGTAATCTAGTGTATAATTTTATGTACTGGAACCTGTCTTCTCTGACACATTTTATTACCAAATATTTTAATTACCAAATCAAAAAAGTTTATACATGTATTAATTACTTAACAGTTTTCAATAAGATTCATCAGTTTGGAAATATGTGATATCAAAGTTTTTACTTAAATGATCTGTCTTATGGTGCCATAACTTTACATAAAATTTGAATTCATTTTGATTGTTTGTACAATTGTATTTGAATTGACAAAATTTCTGGATATATTATTTGCATAAACTTTTCATTTATTTAAATTGTTTTGATCAAAATTGATCAGTCAACTGTAAAAAACATCCAGGCCGGTATTCATGAAAGTGTTCCCATATGCTTGAAATCAAACTCAAGTTTTGTGCTCAAGCCTAATATTTTATTCCAGTGATAAACTAATAGAAAAACAACATTTTGTCAATGACCTTGAAAAGTTTTAAAGAGAGTTCCGCCAAATTTTTGTTTTTGTGTTTAAACTTGACTTTTTGACCGTGTGACATGATTTTAATCCAGTTACAAAGAAGTAGGTTTGAGCACACAATCCATGCTTGAGTACAAAAATGGTTTCGTGAATACGGGCCCAGGTCAGTGTAAGACGGGAGACATGTTGCTGTTATAACACAGTATCAGTAATATACGACAGCTGGTGGCCAGTAGATATCACATACTGTAACAGGATGATGCAATTTGGACCAATTTTGGGATGAAAATTAAATTCATATATGGATAATGCAATATTAAGGTTCTGTCTCAAATAAGAAGTTAGGTCATTAAAATGTGGTGCTTTATTTAAGGTGTGGCCAAACATCATTATTATCATAAACCCAGTTAAAATTAAAAAAAAAGTTTGTGCTTAAATTCTCATTTCTTTACATTATTATAAAAATTGATTCATATATACATGTCTTATAAATGTTTTACGAAAATTCACAGCTTAAATATTTGAACAAAAGGTAATATTTAAGAAATGAAAATCAGATGCCTTGACAATCAATGTTATCACGTTGTGAGGGTACAAACATAGTGGGTCTGAATTTGAACAGTGTTATTTAATACAAAAATGCAAAGCATCCAATAATGATATGAATAATTAAACAAAGTATTTCATTTTCAGGAATGAATTTGTTCTATTTCCATATATGATCATGTGAAATGCTAGATTTGTGGAGCCTATGATAATTGATAGCCTTGTATAGAAATAAGACTATGTTAATTTTACCAGTATTGCTGTGATTCCTTTGTAGGGGGAGACATATAATTACAAAGAAGCCATAATTCTGGCCACCTTCAAAGTAGATGACACCCAGTTACCAAAAGAAACACCGGTGAAGCGAGGGGATAAGGTACAACACATCTTTGGGAACAGATTTTCCAAACATGAATTAGACTTGTTAGTCTAGTCATCCTGGTTTGATATTCCATATTCATATTAAGTTTTGCGTTTCACTGAAGGTACATGTATAAGTGCTAGACCAAACAAACTTGAACCATACATGCATCTTAGGTAGTACATCTCAACACATGCAACAAATGCTGGATGCGGCCTACCTTTCATGGTCCATTGATTTTGTCAGCATCACCATCAATATTAAGTTTTTGCGTTTAAATTAGTTTCTCTAAGTGCTAGACTAACCAAACTTGACATGGGCATTGATGGTCAAAGCAGGGCACGGGCGAGACATATCAATCCGAATGGCTTGTTCTTAATAAAATGATTCAATAAACTGGTCACCTAGGAGGTCAAGTGATGGCAAGGCCATAGATAAAATTTATGAAAAAGTAATCCAGCATTATATCATGTTCAATCTAGTGATTCATTAGAAAGCTTTTGAAATGATCAAACTGACTGGAAAACAGTTCTGTCAAATTTTAATATTCATTATATATATATATACATGTAATATTTCCGAAGTAGTTAACAAAAATGATAAAAGTGTGCTTTTAATTTGCAGTGGAATACATTTTCTATGGTGCAGAAAGATAACAGAACAGTATATACATTTGGTGCCAAAACAGAAGATATGCGGTCAAGATGGATAGAGGCAATCAAATTAGCATTGTAAGTGGATATATACCTATTCAGGTGTTAACACATTCACAAAGTCTGTGACAATACTGAGATGTTATAAACATTTGAATATATATATTGTTATATATAAAATCAATTAAAGCACTGTTTCTGCTATATATTTACTGCTTTTGTTTTGCAGAGAAAACACACAGCCACCAGATCATCCAAACTTTGTGATGCATACGTTTGAAAAGCCAACAGAATGTTATGTGTGTGCAAAGCTTTTACGGTATGAAAATAGTCATTTAGTTGTTGGCAAATAATTTCTAGGATGAGGATTTCAAGCTCACCTGGCACAAAGTGCCAGTTGAGCAAATGTTTTCTTTGAACAACTTCTTAGAACCATGATTTTTGGCCAGTAGGTACCTTGGACTAAGTTTCCCCAAATAAGTTACCTTGACCTACTTTAAAGATCACAGGGGTCAAATATGTAAAAACCTTTAAACAACTCCTTTTGCATTACCAGGAGGCCCTGGGTGATGATATTTGACCAGTAGCATGCTGGAACATTCTAAAGCCTAGGAGACTCAATATATGGAAATTACTTCTATTGAAAACATTTTCCCTTGATTGCTCAAATATCAAGGTGAGCAATATAGGCCCTCTGGGCCTCTTGTTTTAGACTGTGTCATGTTAGGAAAGCCCTGTGTCCGATCAATTAGAACAAACCATAATGTATTGTTTAACATATGCATGTGTAGATTTCTTAGTACAACATGAACATTAATATTTACAGGTAATTTAGGTGTATTATGTGGATCTTGTTTATCAGGAATTAAAGTGATGTCATCATATTCATTAGTTGTTATTATCTGTGTACCATCAATATGAATTAATCATTGGTACCTAATATACTTATTTATTAACAAACACCCACACCCAAAAAAGTTTTATGTTGCAGAGGGGACAAACTTATTTTACAGAATGGAAATAATAATGTTGCTGTCTTTATTTCAGTGGTGTGTTTTTCCAGGGTTATTGGAACGCAGGTAAGATTCTTTTATGTCTTCATCTCTACAAGCATAGTGGTGAATGTTGAAGAAGGATTATTCCTTATCAAAGGGCAGATAACCTTTAGTTAAAGACTATCCTAATCAAAGGGCAGATAACCTTTAGTTAAATACTATCCTAATCAAAGGGCAGATAACCTATAGTTAAAGGCAATTCTTATCAAAGGGCAGATAACCTTTAGTTAAAGACTATCCTAATCAAAGGGCAGATAACCTATAGTTAAGACTATTCTAATCAAAGGGCAGAGAACCTTTAGTTAAATACTATCCTAATCAAAGGGCAGATAACCTTTAGTTAAATACTATCCTAATCAAAGGGCAGATAACCTATAGTTAAGACTATTCTAATCAAAGGGCAGATAACCTTTAGTTAAATACTATCCTAATCAAAGGGCAGATAACCTATAGTTAAAGGCTATTCTAATCAAAGGACAGATAACCTTTAGTTAAAGACTACCCTAATCAAAGGGCAGATAACCTTTAGTTAAAGGCTATTCTAATTAAAGGACATATAACCTTTAGTTAAATACTATTCTTATCAAAGGGCAGATAACCTATAGTTAAAGGCTATTCTAATTAAAGGACATATAACCTTTAGTTAAAGACTACCCTAATCAAAGGGCAGATAACCTTTAGTTAAAGACTACCGTAATCAAAGGGCAGATAACCTACAGTTAAAGACTATCCTAATCAAAGGGCAGACAACATATAGTTAAAAACTATCCTGACCAAAGGGCAGATAACCTTTAGTTAAAGACTATTCTAATCAAAGGGCAGATAACCTTTATTTAAAGACTACCCTTATCAAAGGGCAGATAACCTATAGTTAAAGACTATCCTAATCAAAGGGCAGATAACCTATAGTTAAAGGCTATCATGACCAAAGGGCAGATAACCTATAGTTAAAGGCTATTCTAATTAAAGGGCAGATAACTAGAGTTAAAGGCTATCCTGATCAAAGGGCAGATAACCTATAAGTAAAGACCATCCTGATCAACGGGCAGATAACTATAGTTAAAGACTAACCTTATCAAAGGGCAGATAACCTATATTTAAAGACTAACCTTATCAAAGGGCAGACAACATATAGTTAAAGGCTATTCTGATCAAAGGACAGATAACGTACAGTTAAAGACTATCCTGACCAAAGGGCAGATAACCTATAGTTAAAGACTATCTGAACCAAAGGGCAGATAACCTTTAGTTAAAGACTATCCTAATCAAAGGGCAGATAACCTATAAGTAAAGACTATCCTAATCAAATGGCAGATAACCTATAGTTTAAGGCTATCCTAATCAAAGGGCAGATTACTTATTGCTAAAGACTATCCTAATCAAAGGGCAGATAACCTATAAGTAAATACTATCCTTATCAAAGGGCAGATAACCTATAGTTAAGACTATCTTGATCAAAGGGCAGACAACCTATAGTTAAAGGCCATCAGGGCAGATAACCTATAGTTAAAGGCCATCAGGGCAGATAACCTATAGTTAAAGGCCATCGGGGCAGATAACCTATAATTAAAGGCCATCAGGGCAGATAACCTATAGTTAAGGACTATCCTGATCAAAGATAACTTACTGTTATATACTACCCTGCTTTACTTGCTTTCTCAGATTTGGAGATTTAGCTGAATATCACAATAATGCTTTACACTTGTTACACTTGCCAATCAGTTGTCCTAAGAAAGGTATGAAAAAAGTCACATCTGATAAAAATTAGAGCATGATGACAGACAGAAATAATGTACCAGAAAACTTATCATTGGGACCAACTTTAGTAAGTGGCTACAAATTGAGGAAGTCAGTTTTAATGTTTCTTGATTTTATTTCTAGGCAACTTGTTGGTTATAATAATATGATGTTAGAATTGTGATATTTACTTGAAACCATTAAGTAGGATGACTTTTGATAGTCCTGGTCAAAAAGTGGATAATTCTGAATAATTATGTGTACTGGTTTCTAGTGAATATAGAACTTTAACTTTCAACATTTGACTTACAGAAAAGAAGCAAGGTGTGCACAAAGAATGTATAGGAAAGGAGAGAGAAAGAGGTAAGTCTGTGTTCATGGTGATAGTGTGTTACTAGGCCTTTAAGTCTGTGTTCATGGTGATAGTGTGTTACTAGGCCTTTAAGTCAGTGTTCATGGTGATAGTGTGTTACTAGGCCTTTAAGTCAGTGTTCATGGTGATAGTGTGTTACTAGCCCTTTAAGTCAGTGTTCAAGGTGATAGTGTGTTACTAGCCCTTTAAGTCAGTGTTCATGGTGATAGTGTGTTACTAGGCCTTTATATGTCCTATAGATTGTCTGTTGATGTAGTACACTAGGGCTGCAACGATACATTAACATGACAATACGATACATATCACGTCATGTGGTCCCAAATGTGACTCACGATGTGATATGTATCACGATACATATATAGTAACAGTAGAAGCAAAGAGAAAAATTATGTTGCAAATTTTTAATGGCAATATTACAACTGTAGGTAGACTTGGTCCAAAATGGGCATGGCTTTAAAGTTTCACACAATTCACGTTTTATGACATGCATGCCGAGCTGGAGCTGTCACTCGCCATGTGGGAACTGATAGGAGAAGGCTAAATACAGAAACAACAAAATGAGGAAATTATTGGAGGTGTATCATATTGTGTATCGTACCGTAATCAAATTATCACAATATATCGTTGTTCATAACAGTAACAGTTTATCATTTTACGTACTGAGTGAGACAGTTTGTTGTGTCACACTTATACAGTTTGTTAGCATATATCACATGTATTGTACACATTACAGTTAAATTGGGATACAAACAAGTCAGCGTTTATTATAAATTTGGAATGATTGCTACATGCTACATGCTACATGCTTGTGACTGCTTATGTTAAGAAATTGTGAGTTGTATAATTGGAGACTGACTTGTTTATTTATGGTAGAGATATTTCATTACTGTGAGGTGTATACTCTGAGATAGAGAGATGTTTATATAGACAGATTTGACATGATCACAGTTTGTGTAATCCGACACTAAGAGCTATTTAATTTTCTACCACAGGAGCTGGTGTCTCAGGTAGACCTTTTCTACATGTACCCTTATGTATACGCACTGCTACATACTGGCAATCAGTTTTTATTTTACAGTGATTTTCTTCGAGTAAATCAACTCCTTTCTTTATGACATTACACCCCAATCCGGTCAGAATTATCCAAGTTTAACTTCAATACAGATATTTTTTGATGTCATTACATTAATATGAGATAAAAGAAGATTTTGAAATTGAAGACGATACCATCATTGAAAACATCAACAATTAAAAATTGATGTAAAACTTACCAGAACTTCCCATTTTAAATGTAACTCTTCCTTCAAAGGAAATCACTGGTTAAAATGATAACTGGTTTGGTGACTGCCAATCTGTCTACAAATGCTCTATGAGGTGGCTATGGGAATGGAACTGTTGGCTTACTGCAACTTGCATCATTTTTTATTGAAATTTGTTTTTTAATATTTAAATATTTGTTTTGTTAATTAATGTTACAAATTTTAATAAAAATGGATATATACTGAAACAAATCTTAATGGAAGCATTGTCATTCATTTACTTTAAAATATTGATAGCTATATAAGAAATTAACTCACATGCAAACCTCTCTATATACATGTCTCTCATATTGTTTCCAACAAAGTGTGTACAGGCTACAGAACAACATAATTGAGATAATACTATGTCATATGCAACAATATTTCTGTTTTAAAAATCTCCCTATTTTTGACCTAAACTCACTAAAAATTTCAACTGATCTCACTATTTTGCATCAGGAAGTTATGGCATGTATGTATTATCTATTGTCAGAATAGACAAAAACGAGAATGGTGTTATCTCCTGATTTAAAGAACAGACACTGGAGCATAATTTCAGAACCACTGACTGCATTGTTAGGGGCATTCTGCTTCTGACAACAAGGGTATACTAATACCAGAAAGCTTTCGTCCTGCCTACTAAGGCAATTCATTAATTCTAACATGATTACATGTACATGTTTAAAGAAAACATCCATCAACAGTAAACTTTATTCTGTTAAAAAATGTTCTATAAAGCTATTTATAAATTTCCCTTTGTATAATGTTATATTATTCAATGAAATTTTGCATAAAAGTACCAGTTGCTTTTGGATTTCAGCGAATGCTTTGTTTTCCTGCCATTTTCTTTGCTTTGATATTATATCATATAATAAGCTTAATTATATAAACAACATAATGGCCAAGGTGAGTACATGTATAACACTGACATTTGCAATTTGTATGGACCAATTTCCCTGCAGCTTTACCATTCAATGGTTCATTCTATAGCTACTGGTAATTAATTGTTTGCTCTTATACTAGGCACACAGTAATAGAATATTTTACAGACTGAGGCTAATGATTTATTGAAGAAATATATCACAAAAAAGTTGATTTGATGGAAATATGACATGGGAAAGGGAGAACAATTTTCTTTGATTGGAGAAATTATTCATAATTATGTTTTGTGAATGTGTTTTTATAAAATATTACTAAAAATTAATAAACAGTGCTTAGGAATTTATGATTTTGTTAATTTCAGTTTTTAGCTTATATAGTCTGAGCATTAATTAACAATGTTAATCAATGTTGTTTTATTTTACAGTGCCCCCGATTCCTCCTCGAGTTGTTGGTAAGTTATTTCAGATTTCCGATAATTTTGTTTTCTTCTTTCAGCTGAAGAGTGTAGTCCTGCATCCTTCTGTCTCAAATCTAGCTGGCTTGGGCTCGTAAATAACAAGTGACCTGGGAACTATTCTTTTTGTCTCCTGCAGTTTGTTGTAAACATGTTTTACAGACATTAGAAAACTAATTAATATGGTCCCCTTGGGTTCACTAGAACCGTTTTAATGTAGAGAGCTAATTACCTATGTTCTAATTCACCAGTTCAAACAAACATTAATTATTTATCAAATAAAACTCAACACACTATGTGCAGAATACAGCTTGTGCAATAATGTGATTTTGTTTCATTTTGACAAATAAACATGCTTAACTCATTCACCCCTGAAGACACATTTGAACCCTTCCAATTCAAAGGTTGGAATAGTTCATTATAAAACTTCAGGGGTCAATGTGTTAATTGTAAACTTTCCCAATCTCTTCCTGAATTTGCTGACCCAACGTCCGGATCCTTGTCCCACTTACATACATGTAACAAAGAAAACAAAACAAGAACAACTTCTATTCCAACATAAATTCAGCAAAGGTGCGGGGATATCACACTACATTGTATAGCATCTGTCCTGGTGCACTGCAAAACTCGAATGACTAACATAGCTTGTATACACCTGAAGAACTCACCTGTATCTCAGGTAAAGCATGTGTGCCTCGCGCTACATCACACGATGATGTACCCTACGAACACACCACACGTGATCCTCACTACACAGTGCTCACCGTAACCTTGAAAAAAGTCCCCTTGGGTTCATGATAAACATGTTTAACAGTAGAGAACACATTATTTTGGTCCCTTGGGTTCATTTAAAACATGTTTTATTGTAGCATGTTAATTTCTTAAGTTCCCACTGGTTCATGATAACATTTAACTCAGGAAAACTAAATATACTCGGTGATACTCGGGTTCCCTGAAATAGGAAATTGAGATATATGTTAGCATCACTTAAAAGTGTTTTTACATATTATTACCCAGGTAACAATTTCATATGATGTTCTAATATTAATAATGATGGATAAGTTAGGGTAATTTTTACAGTAAGTTCAAAGAAATGTATTTCAACAGTTGAATGCATATTATTACTAGTTTAAGGAACAAAACTAGACCGTGGTTGTGTTCTAAGGATCTGTTTCAATTTTACAGAACCGAAAGAGTCACGGAGACTCAGTAAGTTTTTTCAGCATGCTAGCTTTTATCTTAATGCTGCTGGTAGCCCGAAATTCCGTCCACATTTTCTCACTTTTTCATTTCATTCCAGCAATCCTTTATAGCATTATATTTGCTTTAAATGAATGCCTTAACTTACTGCCTTTAGATGTATAGGGCGGCTGCATTTTATCCCGAAACATGGAATTTCATGTCATAGTTATTTCAGTGATCTATCATTTCCCATTTATTTAGAAGTCATTCGACTTTGATGCACGTAAAATGATGATGTACTATGTGATTGTTAAGTATTGGCCATTTACTTCTCACAACCATGAACAATTCATCCCATCAATCTCTCTCTCTCCTGTGTCTGTATCCCACCAGTGTCCCGCGCTCCTGTGTCTGTATCCCACCAGTGTCCCGCGCTCCTGTGTCTGTATCCCACCAGTGTCCCGCGCTCCTGTGTCTGT
>JAUMHH010153671.1:5644-18828 GCA_032359455.1 Chlamys rubida | reverse complement strand
AAAAAACTATTTCAAACTTAAAAACAAGTTCTAATAGGCCGAATTAACTGAAACTCGGTCTAGGAATGATCAGCTCATGGTCCTGACAAAATTAAATTAACGTTATACTTAACTATTTTGTGCTCAAATTGGTAAATATTTCAACAACAAAAATAAATACTGTAGGACTCAGGTGACCGTTAAGGCCCATGGGCCTCTTGTATTAATTTACATTCTATTTTGATAGAAAAGCCTAGAGAGACCTACTCCTTTTAATCTGTATAAATATACATTGATGATAAACTAAAGTAAATAATGAATCGAAAATAAGATGGCTTCAGAAATAAGGTATTGATTCTTTCAACTAAAAATTTGAAATATGATTTTCAGCTTATTTTTAAGGTTTGAGGATAATTTGTACAGAATGGGTGTATAGCAGGGAACTGATAATAATTGGGTGTTTTACAGTTGGCTGAAGGACGAGAACAACGTAGAACCGGTAGAATTGGAGCTGTACATGGATCGTATGGAAAAAGTGGAAATTGTCAGCTCTGACCTTAATGTCAACGGAAACCAAGGAGGGAACACACAGGAACAGAGCCAGCAACAAGAGACCGAAGGAGGAAAGCAGGAAGAGAAAGAAGGAGGTGAAGGAGAGACAGAAGGAGGTGAAGGAGAGACAGAGGGAGATACAGAAGGGGATCAAAAACAGACAGAAGGAGATCAGGGAGAGACAGAAGGTAAAGAAGACACAGAAGAAGGACACGATGATCAACAAACGGATGGAGAGAAAGGAGAAAATGATCAGGATGGAACAGAAACAAAAGAAGAGTCAGATAATGAAGAAAGAGAGGAGGGAGCTGATGATGGAAAAACAGAGGATGAGGATAAAAAGGACGATGAGAATCAGGTAGAAAATAATGAAGATAATGATGGAAAAACAGATGAATCAAAACCAGAAGATACTCCAAAGAAAGAGGAAAATGACTAAACAGAGTATATACTTGGACAAAGAGTGCTGATAATGAAGTGTAAATCTGTTTTACAGGATGAATTGACACACTAGACTTGGAATACATGAACATGTCCTGTTTATAGTATGTGTGTGTATTGGTCGGAGAGCTTTAAGCCAGATACTGATACAGAGGTTAGTTAAATGTTGGTGATGGAGGGATTTACTGTGACATTACTGTGTGCTGTTATATTAATCAGGGTACAAAACTGTGAAGTTTATAATGTATTGGTAATGGGCCTTTACCAATATCTAAAAAGCTGCCAAAATATTTATCATAAATGTCTCATGCAATATCTGTCTGTCTCACAGAATGTTAATCACTGTTACTGTGTTTCTATGACCTTCTCAAACAACGACCCTCTAAAACATCGAACACACAGAACAGCCCTCATGCAATGACTTGCAAACGACGAACCTCAAATACAACGACCCTCTTCTGCAATTGTCTACTCACATGAAGACCCTCTTAAACAATAACTTTCACAAAATAACCCTCTCATGCAACAACCCTCTCATAAAACAACCCTCTCACTGTCTTGCACCTTCAAACTCCTCAGGATGATCACACTTACACAGTGACCTCTAACAGTCAGACACAACAATGATCTTGTATAAAACACACATTACAAATGACTTGCATGATGACCCTGCCATTATGACTCTCATATTAACTTATTGCATTGAATAACAATTTTTTTATTCTGTAATTAATGTTTAATATCTATTAGTGCTAATGCCAACCATTTAACCCTTAGTAGCAAGGCTTTAAGGATTTCTTATAGCAAAAGTATTACTGGGTTTGAATCTTTGTTCAAATATTTAACAAAAATGTTATTATTAAAATTGATATTTATTACCAATTTCCATACATACACAAACTGTAACAACAGATAATGTTGATACTTCATTTTCTGTCATGAACCTGACATTTAAATTATAAGTTACATGTAATAATATCAGTGTAAATAGTGTCCATTGGTGTTTTTCTTCCCTGCATATACTGTACCAGTTTTGTTTTGGAAAATTGTAATAGTTGTCTTCTCTTGAACAAACAGGACAATTCCTTGTGTCTAGGTAATTAAATACAGGACAATTCCTTGTGTCTAGGTAATTAAATACAGGACAATTCCTTGTGTCTAGGTAATTAAATATGAAAAAGTCAGCTTTGTTGATCATACAGCTTCTTTTTTAAGTTATTTTAACTGAAATGAGTTCCTCACCAGATTATTCCCTGTCGCAAGCTAGTATGTTTTTGTTAGATCAGCCACTGTCTTGTTTGACATCATCTGATTATGTAAGATTCATTAGAAACAGTGTTTATTTATTGTTGTCTTGAAGTGCTGAAATGTTTTCAAATGCATTTTTGTTGGAACCATTAGCCATAAATACTGTTTGTTTTGTTGTTGATTGGATTGTGCATACGTATATAGATGTAGTTAGTTAAGATGTATAGTGGTTGTAGTTAAGTTGTTTTTTTACATGTATAACTAGGTCACTCTTTATATGGAGAAATTCGAAAAGGAAAAATTGAGATTATGACCAGAAAATGGCAGAATATAGAATTACATAGGTACTATACACTAGTGTTGACATCTATCGTTATAGGTACTATACAGTGTTGACATCTATCGTTATAGGTACTATACAGTGTTGACATCTATCGTTAATAGTCAGTGGATGAATAGATTACAATATTATTGTTTTGTGATTTTTGAGAATTCTCCTCTGACCTTGTCCTGCCCAATTATAGGATTGGCATTTGTGACAATGTCACATGATCTAAAAATGTGTGATGTGTCAAAGTCATGTGACCATGGTACACCGTCCAATAATTGTTATTTATTAAGGTCATGTGACCATGCCGCACCGTCCAATGATTGTGATGTGTCAAGGTCATGTGACCTGCAACACGTTCTAATATTTGTTTTTTTATCATGCTCATATAAACATGCAACTCCGTCCAATGATTGTGATGTATTTATGTTGTGTTACATCACATATCCTAACATCTGTCTTGTCTTTGCGCGATTTGTCATATTAATCTGCTATAGTGATCAGTGATTTATAAACAAGATGTCTTCCAGCTGATTACCAAATATAAGAATCATCTGACTCATGAAAAGGTCACTCCGAGCCACGAAGGGGTCGGGTCCTGTTATTTTTTGGAATTTGTATTGTAACTGATAAATAAATTGTGTAATATATTTAATCATGTATATTTTTCACACAGAGATATATTTTTTCTTTCTTTTCAATTTATTATGAATATGTTATTTACTGTATATAAGATATATTAATATATTTCCATGGTGTATTTAGCTGTCTTAAGAGCATTAAGTTGCCACATAAGTACTGGAATGTGTCGTCACCGATCAATGTTGCATCCCTTCTGTGTACATAGATGTCTGTTGACGAGACCTTTGACCCAGACTTATACAGTGTTACAATCTGGCCACTTGTACAAATGCATGCTGGGAAATAAACCTTTGATAGTTTGTCTCCGTGTTTCATCAATAGGTTACCTAGAGACTAGGATGAGTTTAGGATGAACATGGAAGTAAATTTTGTACATTTTTGTTACAGAAGCTTAGACTTAGTGATCCCAGTTCTCATTTGTTCATAATTTGTTGTATGTCAACAAAATTAAGGCAAATAAGTCAAATTACTTGAGTGCCTATTGTCGTTTTTATTCAGCAATAAGCCCATTCATGGTACAAACACCATCCATATCTATCACAGTTTAGTAGAAGTGCCAACAAATGTTATTTCATTATCCTGTAATAAGCTGACACCGGACGTTTAGTCAGAGATTATGTTGGTCCCCTGGGCATCTTGCAGAATAAATATGGTATGAACATGTTTATATAAGTTAATATTTATGTAGCGACCTGTAGTTATTCCCTTGGACTAGAATTCAATGCAGTGAATTATGATGTCCATTTAGTCAGTGAGGAAGAAAATCAGAAAAACTGTCAGTCATTAGAAATTAGCATTGAATCGGAAATTTTAGAGAATGACAATACTTTTTCCAGCAGCATAAATTGTTTTTGTGAAAATATTTGTTATGAGATACATTTTTATCAAATTGTCTAATACAGTGTAAAAGGAATTAGATTAGGTCAGTTTGTAGTTTGTTTTGTCTCCAAAATAATGGATGAAATATTAGTTCCTTTTCGCTTAGATTAAATGCAATATAATTGATGATCTACCTCAAGTAATTCTGTATTGGTGAAATAAACATTCGGTAAATGTTAACAGTAACCATGAAAGGTTTCAGGAACAAAAGCACTATTGTTTAAAAAATAAACACTAGTCAAATTGAGGGTGATCATTGTCAGGAGATTAGTTTAAATCTGATGCTGCACGTTGAGCAGTTAGCAAAGTTAGTAGAAGTCACAAACATGTTAAGTATTAATTTCAAAACACATATCAGGCAGATTGTGTCCTGATTTTTTTCTCAGTATAGATTTTCTAGTTTACTGATATTTTCTGTAATTTATTATCTAACTCCGTGCCTTAATATAATGTACAGAATTGACATCTGAAATATTTTCCAGATTTTCCAAATCCATAGTAGGATTTAAAATATTTAAGATATTTATATGATTAACATATTTATTGAACCTAGCTATTGTAAAATGAACATGTACATATTTATTGATCATATATATTTGTAAGAATTCACTAGTTAATTATACACTTTGATTTTCTGAAGATGAAATTAGCCTTTAATTATACCTATTTATTGAACAGAATCTCTGGAATTTATCAAAATTTCATAATATGCCAATGATTTTAGTAACATGTCTTTTTTTTTTATTTTTCAAATTTAGATGTGCCAACAAATAAGTCTTATATGTATTTAAATCATTTTTGAATTGTTCATTGTACTAAATAGTTCTTTTATATATCTGGCTCAGTGTAATTCTGTAAACCAGAAAGGTTGAATTACGCTGACTGACTGAACAAAACCCCTTCAATCTCTGCTTTGAGTAGGAACTCTTGTAACATCAGTTGAAAAGGCTACCATTTTACATTTCTTGCCTCGTTTCTTTTCCTATTTTATGATTTTTACTTATAATATTTAGTATTACAATACTGAATCTCTATCTGGGATGTTTTACAATGATATAATTTCCGTATGAGTATACATGTATATGTAAACCCTATGATTTTAAATACAGTTTAATCTCATGAATATTTTGTGTATCGTTTAGTTATGAAGACAAAACAAACCAACAAGTAAAAAAAGTTGATCACTGCTAACGTTTTAGCACTGATCTATATTGGCCTTGTTGATTGTTTAGTCTGCATATTAATAATATATAAATGTAGTTCAATAATTATTGAGACTTTGTGAAGTGTTATGCAGACTAAGAAATATATGGCCACAAGCTTAAGGCTTGTAAACATTAGTGATGATCAACTCTATTAGCCTTGTTGATGATTTGTTCAGTCTACATATACATGTATAACTTGTTACCTGTGTGATATGGATGTTATACCTAAGTATTAACCTGTGTGATGGAAGACATTGAAGCAGTGTTAACACTGTCCTTCACATTTCTAATTACAATGAATCTCAAAAATGTTTAAAAAAAATCCCAGTAACATGTTTATTTTGATGAAATGCCTCTTTTTAAGACAGAAATCAAACTTGCAAATAGATCAAAACGTGCCTATTTTTCTGCTGTACTTGTGATATATACTGTTATCCTTGATGTACGTAAATATGTAGGGAGAACTTGTATAGGCCAAAGCTCGTTTCTGTGATTATTTATCTGTTGTATTCCAGGTGGACGGTTTTTGTATTGTAATAATTTTTTTCTGTGTACCTTAGAATTATTTTAATATTTTGTTGATTAAAATACATATCCATTTTATTCAATATATTCATTAACAAACCATTCTGTTTTTGTTTTATTTTTTGCCCTTCTCTACCCCAAGGTTATTGTCAGGTCGTCGCGTCTTCAGTCAGTGCCTATGACAGGAATACTTGGTAGTGCCTGTGTAGATATCCATTACGGCAGTTTCACTGACAGTTACGTGGTCTTCATACGTGATTATGTGTCATCACAATGCTCTCCATTACCAATTTATATCCTTTCATTCATATCTGCATCAAAATTTTCGGAAAAAAACTCTTCAAGTAATACCTGTTCCTGATAATTTAAAGTCCAAAGTTCAGTAGGTTCTGTCCTGTCGTAATCATCCCAATATCTTTACAGATTTTGATTATATACATATGTAGTTGTTGACATTAAAGTTTGCCTCAATTTTTCTGATTATTGTTCAAAACATTACCATTTAAGAAGTCCTCGTATTTCTGTTAAGGAGTTTCAGGATTGAGTTAGTATTGGTTCTAGAGAGTTTTACGACATCAATTAAAACCTTCAAACTATAACCATTGGCTACTTCAAAGAAAGCAAACAAACTGGTAATATGTTTGTATAAATGTTTTATTTTCTATTTGGTATTACATGTATATAATTTCATATTCAAATACAGATAAAACTAGACATAAAATCACTGGGGTGTGTAGAACGTGCAATGTATGTATGGATTCCTCGCACACAGCTGTTTAATCTGACAGACGGAATTTTGGAATCTGCAAGACTGGATATGAAATTCAGCTAAAACCTATACAGTTCAGACTATACAAGTCTAATTTCAGATGGGAAAATCTAACTCGCAAAGTAGAAATTAATCCAGTTTGAATTTTCATAACAACTGCTTGATTGTAACAGCTGATAAATTGATTTGAGAATTAATTTGAGTGATAAAAATGCTTACAGTAGCATTTGTCATGCATAAAGTTAAGGGCTATTCCATAATTAATCACAAAGGGGAGGTGGGAGGCCCCTGTAGCAATATTATTATGAATGGAGGGGTAAAACGCCAGTCTGCCTTACATTCCTTATAATGAATTAGTTCTAGTATCTAATGGCTGGCTCAGAAAAAATGCCTCTCATCTCTCCCATCCCTCACATAAAGGTAATTCTGGAACAGCCCAGTACTAAATGGAGAACATTTTTAACACAATTTCCCTTTAGAAAAATAACCATGCATATAACCACACTAATGTTGAACGTCATTTACGTTACACAAAAACAGCATCCGGTTATATTATGTCGGGTAAAGTTCCCCAAACAACACATTTACTTCAGTAAACTGACCCCAACCAACATGTACACAGTACATTCTGATCATTTAACACAATCAGGCTTCAGGTAAAAATCTGTAATAATTTTCCTCAATTAACGAAACAGGATTCGTTGCTTCAACACTTATTCATTTCCTCACAACAATTGAACGGAATGCGAGTCTTTCGGGCAGAATATAATTGTAGGGCTAATAAGATTCTACTGTGAAAAATATGTGTGAAAATTAACAAAACAATATCTAGCTTAACTCTTGATACTGATGCATGCAGCAATGAATACATATATACTTGGCAGGCAAATAAATAATTAATTGTGAAAAAATCTGTTACCAAGGAAACCCTGCTAAGTTAGTCTCTAACACTGACTACAACATAATACTGAATCACAGGTCGGGTCGGAATGGGCGGAGTATTGGTATCACTGAGGCTCGGCCTCATTCAACAATAAATATATGGATATATTCCACGCAAGACAGCTCAAGTTAATATTTTCAATGTATTATTCTCGTTTACTTTCTGTATATTTTTATGAATAGATATTTGTAAATCAGATGGATTTAACAAAGTAAACACTTTCCCTGCTGAAAACAATTTATTTTACAACATTGCATCTAACTGAGCATTCACAACTTTTTCTCCTATATATATATATTATTGTAAAAGGCTTATAAATTACCAGAAGGGAAAAAAGGCAAAGACTTTGAAGACATTGAACTTCATGCAGATTTCTATAAGTGGATATTGGGTACCTTTTTTTTTAATTTTCTTTCTTTAAATAACAATATTTTACAATACAGAAAAAAGGAGGAAACATAAAACTACGAAATATTTCAATAAAGAATAAAAAAGTTTAAAGAGCTGATACAAAAAAAAATGGTACATCAAGTATGTGCACAGAATAATTTCTTATAATTATTCTCTTTGAAAGTAAATATATTTGATTTTAGCTGTTTCATAAAATATAATCATTTTTCAGACCAGGTACTGGCATTTCTTTTATTCATATACAAAAATGTGTTTGATAATCTACATAAACGTGATCCTTGGTATACATACATACATATTCATAAAAAACTACTAAGGATTATTGACATTAGAA
Organism: Chlamys rubida; assembly: GCA_032359455.1. NCBI lineage: Eukaryota > Metazoa > Mollusca > Bivalvia > Pectinida > Pectinidae > Chlamys > Chlamys rubida. The sequence goes on along the minus strand of JAUMHH010153671.1, from coordinate 10,572 downwards.
ACATTGTCATGATAAAGAATGTCAGCACTTTAGGTTGAGGTAATGCATTTATAGGCCTTTTGTATCCTCCCTAGCTCAGCTGTGGAAAATTTGCAAAGTTTTTGCAAAGACTAAAACTCCTTTGTAAGTAGTAGACATGATATCTAAAATCTTAAACTGCCTTCAACAAATTTCATAAAATGATGCATAAAATAAATAAACATTTGATTAAATACCATAATTATCTAACATGAAGACCTAAAAATACTATTAAAAACAAACATTACCGTAGCCAGACAAAATTGGTGAGTTACTTAGTTTTGCAAAATCGTTTAATCTACTGAAATTACAGAAAACTTGTTTTGATAAGCTTTCTGAAATATTTCATTAATTTTTGAAATGATAAAGTGCATGTGTGTAATTTTAGTGGTTAATTTTTAAGAAAATTCTACAATAAATAAAGAGCTCACTGAAATTGTTGAGGTACAGTAAGTATATCACAGAGATTGGTTGACACTGGTCCCTAATGGCAGTATATGCTGACCACTGACACTAAATACAATTATCTCCCCTAATTAATATGCGTTCTTATACATTTTCTGGTATGATGTGCTCAGGGTATCGTTGAAAACTTGTCGGTGAGACTTGGCTGTAAATTGAGCTGCTCTGTCTGTCCAATATTTCCCGTTGTCCAGGTGTACGGCGGCTCGCGGGCTGTAACACAACATCAGAGTACTGAATATAAAGTCATTATCAGAGGTCGACTCAAATGCTTAGACCCATTTACTGGGTTTGTTTTTTAACAGATTTGAATTATGATCATTTTAAGTTCATGTGTAGACTATCTGCATATAGCAAGTTTCTAGCTCCCCCCGAGAGACCTGGTCTATTTCCTTTGTGAAAGGCGGGGGAATAGTCCTGGTTGAGAGGAATCTGAATATATGATTATGTTTTAACTTTTGGTCACATTATCCAAAAGTGTAATAAAAAACAACCCTGTATATGTTTATTTACCAACAGATGAACTTTCATAGGAATCCTTGATATATGCTTTTCTTTTCAATTTAGTAATTTTGACCTTGACAATATTTTGACCCTGCCCTAGTTATGAATTATTTGGAGTCTTACTCAATTGTATATAGATCTAATCTTGTAATTACACTTGTACCTTTATTATGCAGGGAGTATATATTTTTGCAAAAGTCTAACAAGCCAACACTATGCAATGTACCATGCATATTTTATAAAACAAAATTAACATCCCCCCCCCCCCAACAAATATAGCAAATAACATCTCAACATAAACAGCCACTAAAATGTTAAAGTCAAAGTAATCATTATCTAAATACATGCATATAGCTAAAATTCAAAATACAGAGAGGTTAAAAAAGGAATGTAAATTAAACGAAAGTACAGAGAAGAATTTAACCAACAGAGGAAAGCAGTTGTCCACTGAAACACAATTACAAGCTGTCACTGTATATTTAATCCAAACTCATGTTTTTTGTTATAACTAAGCCTCCCCATTGCCAATACATGTAATCAGTTACTTCAAATTGTTCATAAACGTTATAGTAGTCCCTCAATCCGTGTTTTATCTGTGTTAATCTTATAGGGGGTCGTTTCCCATTGACAAGTTTTTCCCATTGACAAGTTTTCAAACATTCAAAGAGTCAAATTGAAAAAAAAATGTGATTATTTAAGTCATGGCTTGCATGTAATAAATAAAATTCTGCTCATTTCAAATTATGGTAATCTTTAAAGTATAAATTATGGTAATCTTTACAGTATAAATTGTGGTAATATTTAAAGTATAAATTATGGTAATCTTTAAAGTATAAATTATGGTAATCTTTACAGTATAAATTATGGTAATCTTTAAAGTATAAATTATGGTAATCTTTAAAGTATAAATTATGGTAATCTTTAAAGTATAAATTGTGATAAGAAAGTCCTATCGACATATGTTATTTTTTTTTCACACAAGACATATTAGGAGACACTTGATTTTTGTTAGACACAAATAAGACAGCAGACAAAGGCTTTCTCCCCGAGACAACAGACACAGAACAATACAAAGAGTGATATGTACATGTAAACTAGGAGCATCCCACAGCTGGACGGCTAATAATACCTCCGACTCTTCACAATGCTGGTATCAATTTGTAAGTCATCCAACGAGTTCCTGGAAAGTGATATATATGGGGAGTACCTTCTGGGAGCCTGTCGGGACAGAAAATGAAATGTAGATAAATGACTACGAACATGATTGTGTGCCATGGTGCACAGCTTACCCACAATTCATTCAAACAAATAATGACAAACATATTTTTTCCTTTAAATTTCTACATCTGAACACATTCTATTTATGAGAGAATATTCTCTGCATTTTGTACAGGAATTTACTTTGATAAATATAAGTGAATGAAATGATCTTATCAGCTATAGTAAGAAATGACAGTTTTACATGGTGTATGTGAAGCTATTAACGTACAGGAGACACGCTCCTCAGGATCTCCCGACTCCTCCTTAGACTCTCCTGTACCCTCAGTTCAATCCTCTCAGCAGGGGTGAGGCCACCATACCTCTGTCGCAGGGTGGACCGATACAGTAGGGGGCTGGGAGAGCGTGACCTTGGAGGGATGTAAAGGTCATCTACTGAGCGGGTCAGGGCAGCGACCTCTGCATCTATCATAAAGCCATACAAGGAATTCATCAATAGATTTCCAAATATAACACAACTTTTCTTACATGTTGTTTGTGCACCTTGTACTGACCAGTACCTTAGATTTTCTGTGTTTTTTTTAAATTTTCTACTTCAATAATATCTTGGATAATCAATGTTTAAATCAAAACTTCTGACTTCAGGAGAAACCATATTGTAAACATACTGATATTCTAACCAATCCTATTTCAGTACATGTGTGTATAAACAAAACTGCAAGCATACTGATTCTAAATTATCTCACTTCATTATAAACTTTACTGTTAACAAAACTAATATTGAATCTCTCTTCAGTACAACAGTACTGTAGACATACTGATATTCTAACTAATGTCTGTTCAATATAAAAATACTGTAAACATATTGTGATATTCTAATTATTATAAACATTTATCAGCAAAACTTTGTTGGTAGTCTGCATGCATTTCTGTCACATTTCATTACAGAAAGTTGTGAAGTTTTAACAGCAGATTTGTACAGGGATGGTAGCTTGTTTATATTATAATCACCACAGATACTCGACACCTACCTTCATCGTCACTTGGGAAATATCGTGACTGATAGACAGGAATTGGATCATCTCCAGCATCCCGCATCACCTTTGTTAGGCGGTATTTGTTTACGTCAGGGTAGGAGGCATAATCACTGTAATATTCTGGAACAAAATTTACATAGCAGTCTTTAGAATTGGAGGAGAATACTTTTCACTGCTATCTGACTTTTGTGTTACTGCAATGAAGGTGAATTTATGATGACAGTGAATATTAGTACACAGGATACCTCATATACAGTAATAATCATAGGTGTACACAGGATACCTCATATACAGTAATACATATGTGAAGGGCAAAAATAAAATTTGGCAAATATGGATTTTATGGGTGAAGGTTGAATATTGGATTGGGCAAAAGTGTCCCCGTATACAGTATGAGCAGTGTCTTTTCATTCATCATTCATCAAAATGGAACTCATATTTTCATATTCAAAATCAAGGTATTTAGAATAACATATTTCAAATTCCAAACTGATATTCATGACAGACACAAGAATTTAGCAGTGTCATGACCTCACCTGTATCTGACAAGGCACTACGAGGTCGGCTGCTGGAACGCTTGGCCTTTTTCTTACTCTTTTTGGTTTTGGGTCCTCCAGTTCCTGGGATACGACCGATCAGGCCTTTCTCCAGCTGTATAATGTAAGGGGTCAACTATTCATATTTAAGGAAGTTAATCTTAATTGAAGCATACTTGACCACTTTAAAAGTTTTCATAAGAGAGAAACTGTGGCATAAACTAAAAATGTATGAAATTATTTAACAAATTAAAATTGTAAAAGTTTACAAAATAGCACAGTCTAAATTGTTTATGCAATGAATTCAATTTCAGTTAAAAATTTATGCTAGGGAATGCTGCTGAAATTAAAAACACAAAAACCCCTCAAAACTTGGGTGTCGACCTCCAAAGTAAGGATATTTGGCAAGGATGTGTTAAATAGGTTATTATAAGTATATATTTAATTATGTAAATATGAGTAAAGAACTGCAAGGAAACCATAACTATAATGAGATTATCAGCAAATATCAAATTATAAGTATCTTGACAAAACAATACTTAGCTTAGAGCAAAACCTGACTTACAACTCAATTACATGGTGTCAAATTTTGCACTGAAAACACAGTAAAACCTCGTTATACTGCCACCATTTTCATGAGAAAATTTGGCATTATGAAGGGGTTTGGCAACAAATTGAGGGAAATGTATAAAGGCATTCTTATGAAAAAGAGAACAAATCATGGCAGTAAAGGAGGTGGCAAATTAAAAGGGGCATTATATTGAGGTTTTAATGTACCTCAATTTAAATTCTATTTTGTAACATTAACAGTCATAGTGCCAAATAGCTATTTGATGAACTGACAGGTCTGGTGAGTTTGGAAGACTATTGAACAATGTTTAACAGTTGATGTACTGACAGGTCTGGTGTGTGTGGAGGAGTACAGAACAATGTTTAACAGTTGATGTACTGACAGGTTTGGTGAGTGTGGAGGAGTATAGAACAATGTTTAACAGTTGATGTACTGACAGGTCTGGTGAGTTTGGAAGACTATTGAACAATGTTTAACAGTTGATGTACTGACAGGTCTAGTGAGAGTGGAGGAGTATAGAACAATGTTTAACAGTTGATGTACTGACAGGTCTGGTGAGTGTGGAGGAGTATAGAACAATGT
>JAUMHH010153660.1:0-10500 GCA_032359455.1 Chlamys rubida | reverse complement strand
CATGTGTCAAAGAAAACTTTCATTTTAAGGTAGGTTAACACATGTGTCAAAGAAAGCTTTCATTTTAAGGTAGGTTAACACATATTAAAGTAAAAATCAGAACTATTGATTCATGTACAACCGCGAGAATTCTCACAACTATATCTATAATGTATGCGTAACTCAGCGTAATACGGAAGCCGGTACGGGCCACCGAGATAAATATGTTATGTCGTTATAACGACTAACTATCTCGTAGTAACGATTTAGCTATGTCGTAATAACGACTTAAGTATGTCGTAATGACGAATTTCTATCTCATACATATAATTACGACTTCAGTATGTCGTAATAACGAGTAACTATCTCGTAATAACGACTTAGCTATGTCGTAATAACGACTTACTATCTCGTAATAACGACACAGTTTTTCGTTATATATTCATGTGAAATGTAGCTATTTCGTTATTACGAGAAAGTAAGTCGTTGTAACGACATAGCTAAGTAATGATTTCAAATCGAGTGACAGTTTATTACTTTAATGATCTATTTTCACATTAACTTTCTGTCTTTTGTAACTTTTGAAAATCATATAACTTACACATATGATGATGTGTCGAGAAAAAATCTGTTAATCCTATTATATTTTCCCCCTAAAACAAAGATTCTGTAATCCATTTTATTCAGTAATATGATTTTACTAGTTTGAAGAATAAAGCAGAAACAAATTATTCATCAAAGCACATTATGTTTCAATAAATTCATTTTATGTGTATCGATAACGAACATGAAATAAAGCACATCGAGTTCGTTGCGATGAACTTTTTCATTGGTTGTATAGTCAGCCATGTTCGTAGCTTGACCAATGAAAAAACCGAAGTCCAAGTCGTGTTATTTTAACTCACCGTTGTCGACGTCATACCATTAGTCTACGACTATTTTACTTCTGCTACTGTATTTAACTCACCGTTGTCGACGTCATACCATTAGTCTACGACTACTATATTTAACTCACCGTTGTCGACGTCATACCATTAGTCTACGACTACTGTATTTAACTCACCGTTGTCGACGTCATACCATTAGTCTACAACTATTTTACTTCTGCTACTATATTTAACTCCTTGGTTATCAGTAATGAAACACGAAGACGTGGGATCAGCTGTTTTAGATCCCCACGATTTTCACTGTTTTTCTTTTTAATTGCATCTAATCAGCGTGTGCTTTTATTGTTGATAGGGTCGGGATACCACAGGTGGATGTGCGTCATTGATAGGAAAACTGGCACGCGAGGACGCCGTACTCGTCCAGGTAAGTACACCCTCTACCGTAAAATCCCACCATGACAAAATATCACTTTATGATGCAACAAATTGCATTAAACACCTTTTATGAAATATATGTACATATGTATATATATAAAATGAAACCTAGACCCAGACTAGGATACTGTTCTTCGTTTCTTTTGCCGCCTCGGTTACTTCCAACGTATTGCAGCGTTTTCTATACTTTTATTCCTGATTATTCCTTTACAATACTCTTTCCATACAATGCCATACCCATTTGAAACGTTATAATTCGGGCGGACAAATAACGCCAAAAATATAACGACTTTTCACCGTATACGTCTAACTTAAACAAAAGATTCCAGTAATATCCTCTAGTACTGCGATATAAAGGCACAGACCATTATAAAACTTTGAATTATGTCGGGCGTTTTAACATAACAGTGTTAGGGTTGTTTACCCTGACCTAACCGTCTCTGATGTCATCTTTGATTGTTATTCTGTAGGTGCTGAAGGACCAGGGGGCTGTTCCATTTGTGAGAACCAATGTCCCGCAGACAATGTTGAGGTAAATACGGAATGAACAGTTAACGTACAATTATCTCTCCTCCGATGTCCCACAGACAATGTTGAGGTAAATACGGAATGAACAGTTAACGTACAATTATCTCTCATCCGATGTCCCACAGACAATGTTGATGTACATATAGAATGAACAGATAACGTACAATTATCTCTCCTCCGATGTCCCACAGACAATGTTGAGGTAAATATAGAATGAACAGTTAACGTTCAATTATCTCTCATCCGATGTTTCTCTCATTTATGTTTCTATCCACTGAAAGTCACTGAATTCGAACACCCCCACTTAATCAATAAAATGCCACTGCAGCCAGAATGTGTTAAATTTGTACATGTAGGTGTTCATAATACTATAGATATGCGAGAACGTTGGACATCAGTTTTCTTATTTTCCATAGTTTCGATTGCTCCAACCCTATCTACGGAAAGACCCTCAACCCTCGCGACCCTACCCGTACCCCCGGTGGTTCGTCCGGTGGGGAAGCGGCGATCCTCGCTTCAGAAGCCGCCATTTTAGGACTCGGGTCAGATATTGCTGGAAGCGTGCGGATACCTTGTCATTTCTGTGGTGTGACAGGACTGAAGCCAACTTATGGAAGATTAAGGTACGCTTCAAATTAGTGTATGTCGAGAATTGTACACATCATCGGAAGAAAAGCGTTTCACAAAGTCCAAGTTACGTAGTAAAATTCATATAACATAACAACAAAATACATGTACATTTATGTAATATGAAGATAGCATTGCGACCTCTTTGAGCAAGATTGTTTAAATCTAAATCAGTCTTTTTCGAAATGTTTCCATTCAGGAATAGGAAATAATAATAAATCTGGGAATAGTTGAATCGCTTATTGATTCTGTAACAAATAGTAGGAAGTATTCCAAACAATAAAAATAACATGTTGTTCACATTTGCAGTACAAAGGGAATGCTTAGTTTCTCATCGCATCAAAATGTTGGTAAGTGTACGCACTGTAAAATGACTCCAATACACTATCGGATAAAATATCATTAATTGCACATTTAAAGATGTGATTTCATTCAATACAGAACTTGATTTATGATTTCATTCTTAACAGAGTATTATATAGTATTTCATTCATTATGCACTGTCTGATATCGTTTAATTCATGCACGGTTGTAGATGTGATTTCATTCATTGTACATTATAAGAAATTATATTATACATGATAAGTATGATACCATGTCTATGTCATTGTCCGTACTGTTCCATATAGTAATGCGTGTTTGTCCCATTCAGTTAGCGCAGTGGGAGGGCCAATGGCCCGTGACGTGGATGGCGTGGTACTATTGATGAGAGCTCTCCTATCATCCCTTCATTTCAAACTGGACCCGTCTGTACCGCCGATTCCATTTCAAGAGAAGGTGTGTAACTATAAATAGCATACACATAACATGGTTATTGAATAAAATCAAGAGAAGCCTAAGTTTCAATAAAACCGTAATTCGAATCGATAAAACTAGGACAAAAAATGAACAAAGGAAAGATTTACATGGACAACCCTTAAAAAAGTACAAGGAGAATAAGACCAGGAGTTCCGGAAGGGTAAGCGTGTTCTGATACCTCGACGCCTACCAACATGTAAATCTAGGTAACATCCATGTAATTTGACGTCCTCATTATGGTTAACTGATGCAACATTCTACTGAGTTTTAATATTTTTAATTATAAACAAATGTTTTTATTTAAGAAAATAAGTTTATCTCTTGATATATTCGCGGCTTTCCGAAAGTGGATAAAATTCAAAGTTGTTTTGATAATTTTTATTTAAAAAAAATATAGTGTTTAATTTGAAAAGTAATGATGTAATTATATTACCACCTTGATTAATTGTGATTTTCAGGAGTACGCTGATACCAGACGTCTCCGTATCGGGTATTACACCAGCCACGGGTATGTGGACCCTGTCCCGGCGTGCACGCGGGCAGTCCTAATCACAAAGGAGGCGCTGGAACAGAAAGGACATACGGTACTAGTTGGTTGGGTGGGGTTGTCAACTGGACATAATAATTAAATACATTAATAGATGGCTAATTTACATTATTAAACATATGTCGTATCACTGATAACTGCTTGGCCCTCAAACCAAAGGTAAATACTCTGCCTTTGTCTTGTTTGCTTTCACATTTACTGAGGTATTTTTTTCTGTTAGTGCAACCATAGATTTGCATATATATAAGTATTGTTTACCAATCCGTTTCTTCAGAATTATATAAATAAGATAAAATAAAATAAATATACAACATTTGATATAGCGCCCTATCTTGCTAACATAAGCCACTCTAAAGCGCTTTACAGTACATAGATATACAATTGTATACAGTCAATACAATTAGCATATATATTAATCAATACAATTATGAGGAATTCGCAGGAGCTGCCTTATCAGGCGCTTACTACTAGTCCTATGCCACCTTGCTAATATATCCCTATGTGTGTATGCCTGTGTGTGTACTGGAGATGTATTGTTTGCTTTGATCTTAAAAAACATAGGTATAGCCACTTCATGTGTCAGTTTTGCTTACCTGGTTACAGAGTGGGCGGACGTTATGTTTATGCCGATTAAATGGTCACAAACTCAAAATTTCACTGGAAACAGGGTTTATCGTATTAAACATTCATGGATTATGTTAAAAATTTCGGTTCTCACCTTTCACTCTTTCATTTTGAAATGCTTTTTGTCCACCATCAATTCCATTAATATATTATCCTCATTAACAAAAAGTCTGTGTAATGGAAACGTTTTATCTCTGCGGCCTATTGGATTTGATGTCATTCTTTGTGTCGTTACCTATCTCGCCCGATGTTAAAATCTCCATAACTGTCCATACCCTGAGCTTTTGACTCAAACGCATAAAAACACCCGAAATACATGTTCATTGTCATTGTAGCTTGTACCATTCGAGCCGCCTAGAATAGCCTACGCCATGTCCCAACTGTATATGAGAGTAATCTGTGGAGACGGAGGGAGGTCTGTAACTGCGTATATGTAAGTTGAAAATGAGCCTGTATATGATCACAGCGAAATAAGTCTGAATATGATCAAAGCGAAATAAGTCTGTATATGATCACAGCGAAATAAGTCTGTTTATGATCACAGCGAAATGAGTCTGTTTATGATCACAGCGAAATAAGTCTGCATATGATCACAGCGAAATAAGTCTGTATATGATCACAGCGAAATGAGTCTGTATATGATCACAGCGAAATGAGCCTGTATATGATCACAGCGAAATGAGCCTGTATATGATCACAGCGAAATAAGTCTGTATATGATCACAGCGAAATAAGTCTGTATATGATCACAGCGAAACGGAAACATGGGAAGAGTCTTTGGCAGATCACGTCTAAATGAAGACGTAGACTTTACAATGAAAAGGAACCTCGTGAATTAGTGTACTATAATACGGAATTTCGTGAATAACACGTCTCGACTACTGAATCAACCATTGAAAATCAAACGATGGTAAGTATTTAATTGATTCAATAAAAACATTACTGAAAATCAAGGAATTCGATGTAATGATTATCAGAGTCAATTATCCATCCAGTTATCAATTGCTTGGAAATCGACTGGTTCTTCTGCAAGTAGTCTTGCGCTTCCTGCCAAAGGTAGACTCTATGATTCCTAGTTGACCACACATGACAGATCTGACACTACCGCAAGCTGTCCGATACAGGCCAGTTTTATACCGCAAGCTGTCCGATACAGGCCTGTTTTATACCGCCAGCTGTCCGATACAGGCCTGTTTTATACCACAAGCTGTCCGATACAGGCCAGTTTTATACCGCAATCTGTCCGATACAGGCCTGTTTTATACCGCCAGCTGTCCGATACAGGCCAGTTTCATGTCCACTGATTTGAATTATCGAATCTGATGTCACCTAAATATGTACCAGGTACTTAGAAAATCATGTCGTGGATTTGCTTCCGATAGAGTCTATAATCACGTGCACCCATCTGACGGTTGTATCCTTTATCACTTGTTCCTTTGAGTATATCTGCCAACCAGGTTGTCAGCAGTTAGATGTGTAGGCTTTGTATCAAAGACAGCTTTTGTATTTTTTCTGTGATATTCTCAGCTATTTCAGTACTTTGCTAAGGCGCTTCGAGTGATAAAATGCGTTTTGTCGGGAGTCGGTGGGATTAACCTATCTGCCTCTTTCCTAAAGTCTTTCTGTAATGACATTAATAATCTTTTGATGAACTGAATTAGCCCCATCTCCTTTCCAACCATCGCATATGTATGGGATCCGTATTGTATCCGAAATTGGAGAGCAATCCTAACGTATTCCGCCTTTGGTGGCTTAATTGGAAGGTAGACAACGCTGATGCATATCCGGAGTTTTATCTTTTGTTATTTGTTTGCAGCCCAACTCACCAATATTGCTGAGTTATTATATGTTGAGAAATGGCGGAAAATTTATTGGACAATAAAACAGCCGTAATTATGACAGTTTAGGTTGGTGATCTACTGAGGGCTTTCGTCTGAAGTGACGTCAAATGGCAGTAAACGATAGCTGAGTTTAGGCTGGTGAGCTACTGAGGGCTTTCGTCTGAAGTGACGTCAAATGACAGTAAAGGAAAGCAGCTTCGGAGCGTAAAATTATATTTATGTCATAAATAGAAGATCTTACATTCGTGTCCATGTCATATTGAATTTATTAAACGAGTTCAATAGTTTGATATGACACGAACCTTTAGGCTTTTGTGAAAAAAGGACATATTATCCTTGAAAAGGGATATTTATTTGTCACAAAAATCCGAAACTTAACTTTTAGCTGTGCCTATATTTTCGTTCGTTTATCGCGGAATATCTCTGCGCCACCTGAACCGTTTCAAACGGGATACCCGAATGCGTCATTTATTCTCTAACAAGACGTAACCTCATCAAGATTAAAACTCGTGAATAGTTGTTTGTAAGACTTTACATAGTCAATGAAAAACAAGACTCTCGTGAACGGTGTAGGATATATCGAAACCTCGAAATGAATTGTCTAGTAACACTGTTTAACACTAACTGATGTACCTGTATTATAATTAGCAATAGTCATTGGTTGGATACTTCAATAATAACTAGTTCCCTTGTGATTATTTATGTATCGATTTATAACCTTAAACATTATTTACCGAACGTTTTGTAATGAGGAAAATAGCTTTATATTTGTGTATGTGCATGAGGCCTGTTCAGCAATATAATTTTACTTTGCTTCAGTGTACATAATAGCAGGCATTTCCGTCTGTTGATAAAAATAACAAGATCTTATTTAAAGGAAAGATGACGTAGAAGACCCCAGTATGAGAATGACGATGTTCAACAATCGTCGGTCACACCCAGTCCGGTATTTTCTCGCGAGTCTGGCCGGATGGCTGTCTAACGTATGTATTCCTATCAGTCAGTGATTCAGGGGCTACATGTAAGAACACATGATTTCGCCAATTGCTTAGGGAGAAAGAAACGTTGGTACCGCTATAATAGTGAGTGAGTAAAATGCTTGAGTGAGGGAGGGAGTTGGAATATTTGGTAATGTCAGTGTACTTAGGGAGTGACACATGTTTGGTAGAGAAAATAGGAATGGTTGGTACCCTCAGTGCTGTGAGGAAGTAAGAATGGTTGGTACCATCAGTGCTGTGAGGAAGTAATAATGATTGGTACCCTTAGTGCTGTGAGGAAGTAAGAATGGTTGGTACCCTCAGTGATGTGAGGAGGTAAGAATGGTTGGTACCCTTAGTGCTGTGAGGAAGTAAGAATGGTTGGTATCCTCAGTGCTGTGAGGAAGTAAGAATGGTTGGTACCCTCAGTGCTGTGAGGAAGTAAGAATGGTTGGTACCCTCAGTGATGTGAGGAAGTAAGAATGGTTGGTACCCTCAGTGATGTGAGGAAGTAAGAATGGTTGGTACCCTCAGTGCTGTGAGGAAGTAAGAATGGTTGGTATCCTTAGTGCTGTGAGGAAGTAAGAATGGTTGGTACCCTCAGTGCTGTGAGCAAGTAAGAATGGTTGGTACCCTCAATGCTGTGAGCAAGTAAGAATGGTTGGTATCCTCAGTGCTGTGAGGAAGTAAGAATGGTTGGTACCCTCAGTGCTGTGAGAAAGTAAGAATGGTTGGTACCCTCAGTGCTGTAAGAAAATAAGAATGGTTGGTACCCTCAGTGCTGTGAGGAAGTAAGAATGGTTGGTACCCTCAGTGCTGTGAGGGAGTAAGAATGGTTGATACCCTCAGTGCTGTGAGGGAGTAAGAATGGTTGGTACCATCAGTGCTGTGAGGGAGTAAGAATGGTTGGTACCCTCAGCGCTGTGAGGGAGTAAGAATGGTTGGTACCCTCAGTGCTGTGAGGGAGTAAGAATGGTTGGTACCCTCAGTGCTGTGAGGGAGTAAGAATGGTTGGTACCCTCAGCGCTGTGAGGGAGTAAGAATGGTTGGTATCCTCAGTGCTGTGAGGGAGTAAGAATGGTTGGTACCCTCAGCGCTGTGAGGAGGTACGAATGGTTGGTATCCTCAGCGCTGTGAGGGAGTAAGAATGTTGCTATTAGTGTACAGCGATGTGTTAATGTCGAAATATGTGAAAACAACAAAAAGTTGATTGCTTGAGTATTTGCTGAATTGCTTATGTATTACAGGACAAGACGCATGGGCAGATGCTAAAATCTATGCTTGGCTGCAAGTAAGTAATATTTACCATTTTGTCTAATATAAGTTTTATGTACCGTGTAAAGTTAACCGACAAAAGTGCGTTGAGGATAGGGAATATTATATTTTAAAAGTGGATATATTCGGGTGTTGCAAGATTTCACCTGGAAGATTTTCTGTAAGCGATCATCCGGACAAACAAGAGTGATTAACATACGCTGATATAAATAGAATAATAAATGAATGGCAAAACGCTATTCGACATAAATCTTATAAATGTTTCTAATGGTGACGTCATTATCTATTTGCAGATCAGTACATGAGTGGGGGAAACTTTTAGGAAAAGTTGCTGTAAGTACTGTCTCGTGAATGGTAATGTTGGTGTAAGTACTGTCTCATGAAGGGTAACGTTGGTGTAAGTACTGTCTCATGAAGGGTAAAGTTGGTGTAAGTACTGTCTCATGAAGGGTAAAGTTGGTGTAAGTACTGTCTCATGAAGGGTAAAGTTGGTGTAGGTACTGTCTCATGAAGGGTAAAGTTGTTGTAAGTACTGTCTCATGAAGGGTAAAGTTGGTGTAGGTACTGTCTTATGAAGGGTAAAGTTGGTGTAGGTACTGTCTCATGAAGGGTAAAGTTGGTGTAAGTACTGTCTCATGAAGGGTAAAGTTGTTGTAGGTACTGTCTCATGTAGGGTAAAGTTGTTGTAAGTACTGTCTCATACACCAAATATCTGAACTGTAAAGTTGAAATACAGCCCCTTTTATAAATTAATAGCATATTGTTTTTGTTTACAAGATAAGGGCGCATTTTACTTACTGATATATCATCAGGAAGAGTATTAAAAATGCTTAATTCGTTCGATTAGTATGGGATTTCCTCCATACAAGGCATGCCTTCAACAATTCCTAGCATTCCTTAGTTTTGACCACTGCTACACTTCTGTTAGGTGCGCTATGATCAAATGAGTACCAATTCCTTTGCCAAGCATTCAAACGGCCAAACATTTTTGTCGACATGCTTCGAATCACCTTTTTCTTCATGCGACCCAAATGTTTTCGATTGGGTTCAAGTCAGGAATATTTCCCCGCCATGATAATATTATATTTCTTGTTTAAAATATTTTTAATCTCATCGAATTATGACATGGAGCAAAATCTTAATGAAAGGTATATTCCTGTTTAGAGAACACCAAACAGTTGGGAACCATCTTAACCCTTTCACCCCTATGTAACTTTAGTATACTCTACCATGCATTGATCTGGATGAGTCTATTATGGTCTACAGTGGTGAAAGGGTGAAATCGTTTCCAACTCTCCCTTTGGTATCGGACTCCGTTTACAGACACCTCCTCTAACATCACCAAGGAGAAAGCTTTTAAATAGCGATAGCCACTTCTTAACTGATGTTTACAGACAGTGATATTAAAAATAATTCATAAAAATTTTGGATTTCTTTTGTTCATTCTGGTTTGCATGTAAAAACATTTTACCATCCGATAAATCCACGAAACAAATTAAATAGCATTTCTTTCTCGTTTTTACCGAACAGGAACCAAACCCTATTCAAACTGTTCGTGATGGCCATTTTAGTAAAGATAATTAATTTCAATCCGTAAGGACGTAACTGACACAGTGTTTTTTTTAAATGCATAGCTTTTGTGCATTTTCAATTGGATTAAGTATGTGCCCTTAATTCTTAAGAAAACAATGTGCTATTAATTACTAATCAGGGCTGTTAATACACTGTGGCCAACGGTAAACTTTCCCCGAGGTGTGATACGCCTGTAACTTAAAATAATCTTCCCTTTGAATTATAATTAGCTACTATATAGTGTGAATTTAGCAGACCTCGCTGGTAGGGGCTCCGGGGATCCCCAACCCTTGGAAACCTAAATTTCACTTCAAGGTAGACCTAGGAAATTACATCTATTTTATATTTATGCATTTATTCATTTTGTTTATCATTATTGTTATTATTTTTTCAAAGAGATAATGTTTTAA
>JAUMHH010153649.1:1687-18832 GCA_032359455.1 Chlamys rubida | reverse complement strand
CTTCAATTTTGCTATGACATATTCCAGGGGTGTAGAGAGCGAAAGTGAGCGTAACCCCTGGATATCGAGGATGACCGTAACGCTGCCGAGCGATTACTTTGAATTCATCAAAACCCCAAGACTATAGTCTACTTGTTTCATCCACAAGGTGTCACATAAATAGCCTTAGATTTTGTAATGACATATTTCAAAATGCGATGGGAGAGGCTTGGTGTCATTTTTCTTGGCGGTACTGTAAAATGCGCTTTTTGCCACACTTAGGCACACCTAAAACATCTATCAAATTATCACTTCTCGTGATACTACGTGACAGGTGAGCTAATGAAAATAAACAGAAGACATATTTCTTAAATTAATGTATTTTATAGAAATTCTTAACAACAAAATAACAATATAAAGAAAAAGATAAAACAAAACTCCAGAATGCACTGAATGACACTATGAGAAGGCGTTGCAGAGACATGATAAGACAGACGAGAATATTTTCGTTGTTAGGTGGAGAGTGGCGACGATTGTAGCTAGGTACACGACACCTCCAGCGGCTGAGCTTTTGTGTGCACTGTTTTCTGCCGTGAAGTACCCAATCTCTACGTCACCATCCTCTTCTCCCGGAACACCCTCGTCTTCATACCCTGCAAACACACAACAACAAAATACTATCATATCCCTTTGTGCATTGGACGTTTCTTCATAACCCCTCCCCTGTCGACATGCTTATGATATGCTAAATCTTATATTTACTACTGTTGCCGGTTGCAGTTGTTTTTTCTTTCAGCGAAACTCATTGATTGATTTATTGATGTATCGACTGATTGTTGGGGCTTTACGTCCTGGTTCCTGTTATTACCGAGTTTTAAATTATACTACGCTGGACAAGACGGTGTAAATTTGAACTGCAGTATCAATTACAGTAAGAAATGATACCGATATTAATAGAAATATTGAAGACGTATACAATACAAAACCCAAAAAGATACCATCAATAAAACATGCATACGGCCAAATCAGTTCAAATATCTATGTGCTTCAGTGTGTTGGGGGAGGTTGATCTTTGACCCACTCCCAGCATTAGAGGGAGATGGTATGGAGGGGCAAGGTGTTTGGTTCATGTCCCAATTTTCGAAATGTTATCTAACGTAATATAACGTACATCTTGATCCCGGTAATCTTACTTCCCGGCAACATATATTGTGGGTAACTTCCGGTCGGCCTAACATAACAGCACCATATATCTTACCAGTAATTGTTTTTGTCAAACTAACTGCCAATTTACACATATCTTATCCGTGACTTCCAAAAAAGTATTTTTACTCTTCGTTTGGCTTGAACAAGCTTGACAGTATTTTATGATGTAGGAACGTCCGGTATGCCGATCTTACTGTTTACAAATAGCTTACTCACCATAAGCATATACTTTGTCAGTTTTCGGGAACATCTTACCGTTAACATATATCTTGTCGGTTACCTCCCCAAATGCGTTCGATCCACTACATATGTATGTCCCGGTCTCCTTTTCAGATAATGAATGTATCCATAGCAACAGTGTGTCTCTTTCGTCACTAGTAGTCACCAGCGAGGTGTGGAATATGTCATTGTCTGTCAAGTGTTTGCCACGAGTCCACCATTTGACTTTGATTGGTCTAGTTCCAGACACATGACATTCTAGCATCACTGATCGACCATAAGGAACAAGGTAAGAGTATCCAGGTACGTTGATTGTTGGCACTGAAAATACAGAAATATATTTTAAAATTTTCTAAAACAAATATACTTGTTACTCACAAAAACTTGGAAACGTACACAAATATCTGACGGATTCGTCTCGATCCTTGCTCGTGACATTCACCATCCATATTCACGCGAGCGTCCGGATATTTTCACCATATAAGTATTGTCAGACGTTTTGTGGGTTTGTATAGAGATCAACATCCGGGGGGGGGGGGGGTCGGTCATTTCTGTTGGATGTTAATTAAAACTCCACATACGTTTTCTTGTTATTCCCTTTATATCAACACAGATATCAAAATACTTTTGTGCATTATTTACGAGATTCCTAAAAAATATGTCGGTGACCTAAAATTTTCAGTCCATAAGAATGCCCTTACTTTGGCTCAATGTGTTTGGTTTTGGCTGTTTATCAGAGATGATATTAATGGCTCGTGTTTGTTGAAATCAACTTTCAGAATGGAATTTTCTAACAGGTGTTTCCCGTAAACCAGGCTGAGGGATCAGAGTGTGGAGACTATATAGGTCTACCTACTACATCAAGCGCTAGACACAGGTTGATGTAGATAACTGATAATACTACCAAAGCTGTGAGGATTCCAGAAGTTTCACTTCTAGCAGCCTTCACCAAGATGTAACAGATATGCTTCCCACTCTTACTATTCCGTCTTTGCGTATTGCAGAGTTATCTTCTCTTGTGAGCAGGTATTGATTGTTACGTCATTGGTTTGTGTGAGAAAATTACGTCGTTTTCTCAAAAATTGATGACGTTACTCTCACAAACCAATGACGTAACAATCAATACCTCCTCACAAGAGCAGATAACTCTGCAATACGCAAAGACGGAATAGACTGGTATTAATAAAAAAAAATAAAAAAATGTCCCCTGTATACATGTAAGCATCTTTAAACAAAAAATGAGATGATATATCAGAATCTTGCCCATGAAAAAACGAATCGACATCAATATAACTGTTATAGTATGGAATAGTATCGGTGTTTGTAAACAACTGTTTAAAATTGTTTGCAATTGTTTATTGGTGTATCCCATTCATATATCTATACGTTGGTCACAGCGATAAGGAATATCATATACATTTTGAACACTAGTTTACTATACAACGAAAACAATATTTTAATATTGCATTATACACTTTGTTTACAAGGTTTGTCATGAGAACAATTTTCTCATTTCGAGCACGTGGTTAAAATTATGGGTCCAACGCAGGTGGATTTTATCCATGTGCGAGCGATGAAAAAATAGTTTGAACGACAAATCCTGAAAACATTGAGTGAAAAACTGTTTATCCTCTTTATACAACTACGTTATATATTTCTCCATTCATACAATGTCAACTAAATATTATATCTTCCAAATGACTTCTAGGATCAATGATCATTTAGATCCTCGATCTGTGACAAACAAATAGATGATTTACGCGCAGGAAAATCATGTACCTTAAAATTGTGCAGAATTATATTTTTAAAACAATATTATCGTCATCGACTTCTCGATATGCACATTTACTCTTAAAATGGTGTTGTTATCCCCACAATAA
Source organism: Chlamys rubida (assembly GCA_032359455.1). Taxonomy (NCBI): domain Eukaryota; kingdom Metazoa; phylum Mollusca; class Bivalvia; order Pectinida; family Pectinidae; genus Chlamys; species Chlamys rubida. The sequence continues at coordinate 15,548 of JAUMHH010153649.1, read as the reverse complement.
TTTTTCATAATTTTGTAATGTTTTGTTTATGACGGGCTATTTTCTTGAGCGGATGTTATTTGTGTGGATTCTATTTCCGGTTCAGGGCCAGTATTCATGAAACCGTTCTCATGCTCAAGCATGGATTCTGTGCTCAAATTGTTTTTTTGTAACTCACTTAAATCATGTAAAACACTCAAAAAGCAAATGTAAACATTGAAAACAGTATTCGGCTTTACGTCTCTTCAATTTTTCCCCAAATCATTGAAAAAATAAAATAATTTTATTAGGTGATAACTTAAACAAGAAATTGGGCTTGAGCGCACAAAATCCATGCTTGAGCATGAGAACGGTTTCATGAATACGGGCCCAGGACATTATTTGGCGCGAGCAAACGTTCTTGTTTGAGAAAATCCATTCCCAAACGGGAAAATCCATTCTCAAGTTGTTCTCCAGTCGTTTTAAACTTCTAATGCACTCTCATCTGACAACACATTATAACTCATTTTCCTACTACTGGTAGGTGGTATCAAATAGTATATAGATGATAAATATATATATATTGAAGAAATGTTTCATATAGGGCCACTATGTATTGATCCTTTTGTCCTATATATTTTACAAAATATATTTGGTAAATCAGATACTTATCGTGGTTAATTCTATTCTATATCGCTGGTTAATTAGGAAACCCCTCCTTAAGTGCAATAACCGCATAATACACTTTCCAACCAAAGATGTCTTCATTTTGCTTTAACGATCAAACACCGACTCGACCATGCTTATTTGTCCCTAGTTTAATGTAGGGAGAAATTACTACATCTGTAGTCAAAGCAGAGAATTTTCATGAAATTTAAGACCCAAACGATCTTGAGATATCGCGCGAACACAACCACTTGCTCAATGATTTTGTGTAATTAATCTGTATGGCTGTATTTCCCATAAACGAAAGTCGTATAATGGGTTAGAAATTCAACATTATCGTATAATTGCAGTTAAGAGGAAAATTTAACTTGTGTCAGTGCAATACGATCTGTGAGATATTTATGCAAGATTCATACCCTAATTCTGCTGCAAATTGTCTGTAAGACCGGGGCCCTGCACCCGGGGAATTGGCGTAGCCTCGCTAGACATTACTTCTACCCATCGTCGACACTCGGGAAGCGCTGCTCGTTTGTGATACGGTATTAGCGTATTAGACGAATGTCGATGGCTCAGGATCTGGTGAAAGATCTGATATTGCCGAGGATTCCGTTGTCTGTTTTCCCTTTCTCCTGCCGTATAACTTGATGATATCTCGCCTTCTATGCCTCTGTCTGCAAAGACAATTTGTAAATGCAATTCTATCGCAGATCGTTCAGCAATAATCCTCCATTCCTCTCGGGGAGGCCAAACAGGAAATTGTTCAGATCCCAAATCATGTGCTTTATACATACGAAACAGTTTTAAAGCAAATAATGTATTAGATATAATCAAGGCAAATGGTTCTTTATTGGTTGGTTGGATTGTAAGTACATAAATTTTACAATATTTTACATGATTTTTTGGCTAAATGTGAAATCCCTGCTCTCCGATAATGCTTTAATTAAGTTTGGGTTTTTCTCTATCGCTTAGCGGTAATGGAAACATGCAAAAGCTATCGCGATTTGAACCTGTGTAGAAGAGCTGTAAGTCTGCATTGGGCGAAAACACCGATCAGTGTTCCACGATTAATGGTCACAACCCAATTACCGTAGATCTGGCGGGCTTCCTGTCAAAACATCGGTTGCTGGGATGAACTCAGCGGAGGAGAGATATTGTCATACATATGCGATACACGCAATCCAATGGGCACAGCGGACAAATAAAGATTAAACAGAACTAACGACTACTCAGGTTATTGTAAAAAGTGACCAATTCTTTGATATCATAGCCAAAACATAAGTGAATCTATTGAAATAAAAACAATATAGATAGCATGTCTCAATAGAAAAAACCCGATACTGACAGCGTAGCAAGCCGTATGTCGCCCACGGAAAGGATTAGATGTTCAACATTTATTAATCAGGTTTTAATGTGGCAAATGTTCATACATCCTCTTTGATTTAATTAATATTATCAAGTCTACAAACATATTCTCATATCTGTTTATAATATATTAGACTATATTACCAAACATTTTTATAATCTATTAAGGCAAATTGTGATTACAAAATAAGTCTGGGGTGCTTCAAACATTTATCAATAGAATTCAACGCTCTTAAAACGACTTCGGAAGTTTTAAGGGGTTTTGTCGCTGTAACGTACGATTGGCATGCATAAAGAAAACATCATTAGTGTAAGGACTCTAAAAGAAAATGGGAATTTCAGCAAAATGTGTATAAAAACATTTTTAAAGACGTCTTGATTTTTAAATTATGTTTTTTTTTCATCTCTAGTCGCTGGGCACTTGTCCTGCCAGTATGCCGCCAAGCCTTCGCCCCTCGTTAACCCTCTCCCTTTATCTACCATCACTGTACAGACGGCGCACGTTCGGAAACAGGAAAGTAAACAAATGTATCAATAAAAGCCAATAAAATCATCAAGGTTATCTCTTTGGCTGCACGGAGAGAGGTCAAGTACCGACAAATTGTTCCAAGGAACTCTGGTCAGGCCTTTCCGGGTGCTTGGCCGTCCCCTGTTATATCTTTGATCCCTAATTTGTCCCCTTAACCACTATGTCTGTGCTGCAGTCAGTATTAACACGAATGCATGTACATTTCTAATTATCATTTAATCAGTATCAAATTCATTTTTCATTACCGTAAATTTCTGGGCTGTCGCGTGGCGGCCCGATCGTTTGACACGGCATCACAAGGTTTAAAGACTACGAGCTACTAAACACGAAACACATGGTGGGTTTGTTTGTTTTAGGCCCCGAGTTTGTTGAAGAGGAGCCGATAATTACAGAAACTGATAAAAGGCCAGTGGGGATATACTCCTCGACTTTACATATCCGCCGTGAGTTATTTAGACATGCGGCTGATATAAGATATGCTCTGTCCGCCAATTGTTATTTAGCACTTGGCGAACGGAAATTCCGAGGTAACAACACATGAAGCGGAACAATGAAGGTTAGGAATGAAAACAGAAACACGGCGGTGGCCCCGAATTAATAACGAAATTATCATGATGAGGTGAGGTTTTAGTCAGGGTTAGAGACGGTATGCAGATGTCATAAGGCCATAATTACAAATTTAATGAAAATAAATTTTGCGTATCTGGTTTAGGATGGGTTAAGACAATGCAGCATATTCGCACGTTAACACTTTCCCTTGAACCTGAATATATATGTATGTATATATATCTGATGGGAGTTCGGGGCCTGGTCTGTGTTATACCATCATGGAGTGGTATTAGTATGATGAAAGGATGTCTGCAGATTATCAAATATGCGTATAAAGGTGTATCATCGTTTAAGAAGACCACCGTGCCGCGATGAACACGTGTACGGGAGTAACATTTAAATATCTGTAGTTCCTTTGTTAGTATTACAGGTCTGAGAAACACTGATAGGTTTAGTTCCTTTTGATAACAGCCTAGCTCTGCAAAACAATGTTAAAATTATATAAATGGTCTCAATTTGTAGAAACTTACTGAAACCCATAGTTTACTATGTTCAACTTTCTATGTTTTATCGTGGTTTGTTTGTCCCTAGTATTAGCAATACACATACAAATATCAACTTCCTAGCTAAAACATCGACGTGCTCTTTTTTCCATTTAAAACTAATCATTTCTTACAATTATTTTTTAACCTTTTTCTGGCTGTGTGTGATTTATTTTTTATAATTCTTTAGTTAGTATTTTCAAAATATTGATTAACAAAGCTATCAGATAGGTGTTTTAGATACTAAATATTCATGTAAAGTACAACCTAAAATTATAGTTAGTCCTGCTTTTCAGTTAAGAATATTGATATATGCACAAAAAGTACAAAAAAGAATTTGTATTTTAAATTTTAATATACCTACACTTTGTTTATGAATAACGTGTTTGAAGATAACATACTCTTACTTAGATTGGTCATTGTCTCTAGAATATTGAATTATTAAGAAAAAACTCATTTGATTACTTGATGTTGGATGTTTGATTTCTAAGTTTCAAACTAGGGGAGATAAGCTAGTAGAAAAATGAAACTTGAAATTTCTTCAAAAAATCTTACGGGCTGGCAGCTAGTCTAATACTTGCGGACTTAATGCAAATACTATATTTGAACCGAATTACAACTTTTGTCGAATTATTTTTTTTCTCCGACTCCAGGACTCCTTGTCTTTTTGTAATATATTATTAATATCCCATAGAGCTCATTATAAGGCAATCTATATCAAGAGAAAAAACGTTCCAGCTTGCAAATTAATTCACACTTGATAACTCTCGTAAGACAGGGTGTACTTTTATACCATTTTATTCCATCATAAGAATTTGATGTATAGTTAATAAAATGTCAGTTTGTCGTGTCTGGTAGCGCCAGCATCCCTGGTTCGTTACCACAGAATGAAATTTTGTTCTACAAACCTGCGCCACGTCGGTGTTTATTGATTCCTATAAATGAAAATGTCATAATAAAGCGGCGCCTGACGATCGTCAGGGTACGTACTGTAACCACGTGGCGGATCTGTAAATTTGTTACAAGAAGTTTATTGAAAGATCCTGTCAACAACGGACGGCAGTTCGGCGCAGATTGTTTAGGGCAGGACTGCCTGACAACGAACAGGCCGGCAGTAAAGAACGGTTATATTCCGTGCTGGCTGTGGCTGCCCAATTTATTGTCAGAAATGGAGTAAAAATTTAGGATTGACTATCATGCAATGCCTGACCAGCGTACGTTTGTCACGTGATGACGAAATTGAAGAATAGGTATGGCGGCCACCCAGAAAGTGAAGCCCGCTCTCCTGTATACATATACTCCGATACGTCATGGATATCGTTTATACAACTCGCTTTTCATGGTTCGCGTATTGTCTTGTTGTTCTTCCAGGCATATGAAGGCAGGCATGAGTTTTCTCACAAGTGAAAATCACGGCGGGTGAGAAAAGCCTCATATTATGTGTGATTTTGATAGAATGGCCTGTGTTCTTCCAACCAAATAAGTGAAATAAACGTTGAGCACGAAACATGTATTATGTTAAAAATAAATCAAGTGTAATTTCCCACGGATGTCTCACTATATTGAGAGTTAGGCATATGTTTTTCGCACAATGACATTTCAATGATTTAATGATATTTTGTATTTGCCAACGAAAAAAGGTGGGAAACAACACTTTTATTTGCTTGAAATATACGTATGATTAGATTTCATTCCAAAACAAATCATAACTGTTTATAAGGAAATTAATTTAAGAACAGTATAAATGAATTGATTTATTTTCAATATAACAAAAAAATAGTACAGTAAGTCGAACAAACACCGCAAAATGTTCTCGAGGTTCGTTTCAACATGTCTTCAGACAGGTATTTTGTATCTAAACGAAACAAACCCGGATATGTTGGCACGTAGCGTTTCTTGTTTGGGTTTATGTCTACCTAATCAGTGTGTCTGTGATACTCATTTTAGTTTCAAAAGCATGGTTTCTAAAGAAATCCATTAATCCAAAGTGAAGATTAACAAATTAGGTTTTTTCAGAACATTGTTTTAGAAGTTACCCAGAATAATAAGCTCACGTAACGCAGAGCGTGTCCTCGCCCGACCAGTGCACGTCATTTTCACGTCCGAACTGGCAAGGGCAAGCAGAGGAGACGAGCCAGTAACAAGTGTCGAGTACCTATCAAAGGTCTGGAGCGACTCTACTTAATGCAGGATTAACTCTTCAATAGTCTGTTATACAACTGGGGTCAACACATTTATTGGCCGGTCCTCTCATCCTACATTGGAAGTGATGCACCAGGTTTTTCATCTTCGGATGGGTCTAATGTTATCTTATCACTAGAATGTCAGGTTCCAGTCCCGTACTACCATTAGACAGGCGGATTAAGTGGTGGGGATGATCGCGGCGCCGGTTAATTTATACTAAATCCAAATCACGCTTGTTGCTCCGATGGGCGCTCTCGCTGATGCTTGGCGAATAATGGCCACCCACCAGTTGATTCGGATGTATGATGAACTATCTAATCAACGAAGAAGAGCCGGACACTTCGGCTCTGTCTTCGTCCGGAATCGACTCTGAGTTCCAGCAATTTGAGCTTTCCCACAGAATGTGTGAAATGTATGTGAGAAGTTCCACTGCTCTTAAAACGTAATTTGATTAATTTGAAAAACTAGGTGCAAAGAATTTCACAGACGCCAGTGTTAATTGTTGTAACAACTTACGAATTCATTTTCCGAACATGTGGACTTTATCCGTAACTCCTTTTCAGTACATAATCATTTACCGTGATACTGCCTGACTGTCTACTGTCGAAACATGACACTTATAATATATTAGGCTAATTATAGTAAAGTCTCAGTTAATAAGTCGATACAATAAGGCAGAGGAAGGATTACTTATATAACAAAGTTTTCCTCATTTGTTTGGTTTCTACAGCACCGTTAAGGAATAACAAAAGTGCTCGAAAAAAACAATAGCAGTAAAGAAAATAAAATCGATAAAAAATTGATTTCTTTTTTTATTTATTTCATTTATTTTAAATGGGAAAACAATATTATATAACACAGTGGGTCGACGTGCGACTCACAATTCATATAAATTTTATTAACAAAAAGTGGTATAGGATGAAATGTGAGGTCATTACATATCAATGATCAATTCAATCTTTTTAATTGATAAAATGCACGTCAACATGACCAGCGCATCTGTTTTATTGATACTTCTACGGAATTTGCCGTATCAGTTCAGCAGACAGAACTTTTGCTGAATAACAATTCTAGTATAAATTGTCGTCATGAACAAATACCATCTAAATTCCCTCAAGGACAAACCCAGAATTAAGTCTCTTAGAGTTTGTATAATTGAGTTGACCATCAACATAAAAACAATAACACAATATACAGTTTGAACCGTATAGAAAGTAGGCTTTAACGATATGTAATAGAACTGAACATCTTACCACACACATACTAAGAAAACAAAATTATGGAACAAATTATTTTCATATTAAATCTTAACACCAGTGGGAGGAAATCATAAATAGCTGCTACAAATTACGTTAAGTGCGGTTTAACGAGGACCTACGTTTGGCTATAATTGTAGGAGAGGTGTCCAAGTTTTTCTCGGAATATTGCGTGTCAGACATTATCAAGTCACACCGTCGAGGTCTTATGTAGATCATAAAAAACATTGAGGTGTTGTTTTTATATAGATAATAAAACACACGTAGGTGTTGTTTAATATCCAGCGACAATGATAAAATGTGCAAATTGTTATAAAACTTGACATGTCTTAAAATAGATGAGGAATAGTTATGGCAGATACCAGTTGCCTCCCGTACCTCCCGTTTTTACTCAACAAAATATCACATCTCTGCACATATTGCATTATTTGAAATGTTGGCAAGGTTTTTATGATATGATTAAATGCTTGTCATGGTGTACGTGGAGTGTATCTGACATGTCGGGTGTTGTGTGTGTGAGTTTTTAGCGGGTTTACAGGTACTGCGCTCTCCTGGTCCATCTGGGAGGTATGTTAAGGGATACAGCTACACCGGTAGCACGTTTTTTTCGTGCAGTGTTTTTCGCACATGTTGACGAATCAAGTCCCTGCTGGGTGGTCTGCAACACAAAATTAGGAAATATCAAAATATATTGACACCTACAGATCTAACTCGCTCGTATCTATCTCTCGTGATAAGCAGCCCGGCCGTAACCCTATCTACTGCCATATGTAGACCCACCCCACTCTCAGTATACATACGTCTCACACTGTCAAATTTCTCTCGATTTAGACACAAGTTCCGAGCTGTCAGATTAAATACTTATATCTGTGGCTCTTTTTTTCCTGATGTTTTTTTCTGTGCTCAGAAACTGTTACATTAGAGATGCGTGCTAGCCTGTCACTGATGGCGTGTGCACAATCGTGACGTCACTAACACAGTCTTCTTCTGGAGGCCAGAACTAAGGTATCCGGTCGCACCGGCGAGAAACATGGCGGCCGAGACAGCCATCTCTGACAGCTGGGCAGATTTTCGTTAAGGATCTGTTAGGCAATTAGTTGACATGCCAGATTATCCAACATTCTCAATGTGTAATTAATTTGAGCTTTCGTGCCGCTGTTTCATTTTCCTCGGCCTGGCATTTTAAAAATACAGCCGTTCTTTCAGTGTGGTCTCGGTTCTCGCCCCCGTATAAAACCACCAAAATATATGTCTAAGGTTACCACCCATCCAAGACAGTGGTCGATGGAAACATTAAAGAGCAATCCACCAAATGCTTGGTTTGCACTTATGATTTCATAATATTTTCCATTATCACACCAAACTACAAAGGTATTTTTATATTGTGCACTTTTTGTTTAATACGTTATTTTTTACATGTACTTAAACCAAATACAGTGACCCATTGAACACATGAAACTGTTATTATGCAATTTTAGAATGTGGGACGATGAAACAAATATATCAGTTCTTTTCCCTCATCATAAATATCTTATGTTTGTTGATTTTTGTTATTGAAATATAAATTAATTGGTACATGTGTTACCAGAAAAAATGTAATTTCAAGTGCAGTAATGAGTCTTTAAGTCTTTATTATGACTGCACATGTTAAAATTATACATGTAATTTAACCCTGGTCATATCAATACTTAGCTGGTGATAACTTCTTCAATAATTGCAAAAATTAGGTCCAGATCTAATAACAATAATAATAATTCGAGGTTCTGATATACAGCTTTATCACAACCTAGTTCGTAGGTCGCCTTAAGCGGTTCACAAATTATTATCCGTGGTTTATGTATCTAGTGTAGAGTGTTGTAAATAGTTAATTGCCATAAACACCAACATATAAATGTTAAGTTAAAAAGAAGGTTATTTCTAGTCATAACTTTATAAGCTTTGTTACCAAGTTGTTCGGATGTTCTTGGTTCTCTTGTTGTCCCTACTGTGTCATTTTCCATTAACGCCTACTTCTTCGATAAGTTGTTTCACCTTACTTCCGTCATCTTTTGTTTGCATTATCGCCTCAAGTGCAGTTTACGTATGCAGCTCCTAATTCTTTACATTTTCGCAGCTATTATTTCCATAGTCTACTGGCCATCGGAACAGAGCCAAAGAAAGAGATTGTTTTCTTCAGCGTATCGTATTCTGCTTCCCTTTTTTACGTTGGTATTTAATGCAGTGTGTGTTTAGTATCGTCGGAATTTCAGCATTTTCCCAACTGAGGGTTAGAAATTGACAGTGGGCAGTACCTGTTTTAATCGCTGTTTAAGTGACCAACTGCTGTATTTTTGTCTTCCAACCGCTATCAGAGGCTGATTTCTTTGCTGATGACCCTATATACAATATACATGTCGAGATTGTTGTGTAATATATCTTTGTTGTTTTGTAATAGGAAAACATATAAATGTCGAGATTGGTTGCTGTTCGAATACATGGAGCTTCCGTGTGATACAATTTTATACCATATCAGTTATAGCTATAAATAGTATTAGAAGGCACAAATTTACTCTTTGATTGTTTGTTTCTTTATTCCTTTTTCTTTCTTTCTTTTCTTTCTTTGTTTCATGCTTGCTTTACCACTTTAATTATTTTGCCAATTTTTGTTTTAATTAACTATCTAAAAAAAAAAAAAAAAAATGCAAATTAAAATATCTTGTGTAACATAAGGTTTCAAAGCACATTGCCATATATAGAATTACTCATATATCTAACGCATAGTAAATTAAACTGTGACAATTATAACAGTGTCGACATGTGAGGGCGTAACGCATATTAATGGAACCAAAGACATATCAAAACAAAAGGAATACATTATCAACACCCATTTAAAAGCATTTCTTTTTGGTAATATAACAGTACCAACATTTCAACAGAGAAACAAACACGAGCTATCACGACATACAGACAACAGGCTGCAGTAAGATAATACAAAATTAATTCGTCAGACGAAAAACGATATTTGTATACATATTTTAACTATCGTCTTGTCTGTGCGCATTTTGTATTTATCACAATAACTTGATGCAGGTATGCATTGCAATGCCATCAGATTATCTTTCGTTTTGTTTACAATATCTAGACTCCGTTTCAATTGCTATACATATTACAACACATTGACACATTTGAGAGCGAATATATTAGCATTAATCTGAATACATTATGGTAATAATATCTACTTCAATGATAAAATTTCGCAATTATCGCTCCTATCTAAGAGTTCATTCCTATAAATCATTGTGCAACACCACTTCGGTCTGGGGTCAGTTTGTGTTGTATGAATTAACAGTACATAATTTCGTTGAGGTACAAAACATATAATAGAAATCACCACTAAGACATTGCTATAAAAAGGTTAATACGGTCTGTGTGATTATACGTAATTTACAAAAGCCAAACTACGTTTTACAACAGGAAACACAGTACTGTTTTGAAATAGTTTGGTGGGAATGTAGACTGTGCCCTTCCTCCTATCAGACACGTATTGTATACAGATACCTCCCGGTGTGACACGACAGCTAGTGAACAGAGGTATAGTAAGGTATTAAATGATCAAGTGTGAGATATTAATATACCCTGATGACATCTTGATCAATCTTGATGACATATTCTCGATATTCTTAATGTGAAATATGTCTCAAATAACGCTTTCATGTAAGGATAACACTACAGCAAAATATAGAAAACAAACATTTCAAGAAATTAGACTGAGCATTGTGATTATTAACTTAACATTATTGTTTACTTTTTGCATATTTTATAAAATAACATTTCAAAATCGGCATGCTCGATTAGCTTCTCTTTGATATAGATTCACAAATGACAGGCCAGAATACTAACATTGTCTGCCTAAAGATAAAGATCTAATTCCGAGGGGCTGATTTGTTAAGTTGTTTTATGTAGTTGTTGATATAAAATGGTGCTGGGTTCACATCCAATGTACGGAACACAGCCGGGAGGTTGATATAAAAGAGCTGTTGATATCAAGATCGTCAAAGGCATGAAACATTTGATAAGAACAAACGGCCCGTTCCTTGCTGAATGCACGCCGTTTTAGACCATAATGCGATTCATTTTAGCAAGATAACACCTCATTCAAAAAATGTTCGCAATTAAAGTGTTTAAACAGATAAGGTTTTAATAGATTGTCGATTGGATTGTCCGTATCGAGCACCTCGACAACATATCTGACTTTTGTTAACTAGGACGGGTTTTATAAAGACACATTGTGCCTCTGTTACGGGACAACATATCTGACCATTCTTCATTAGGAGGGGATTGATTTAGACACATTGTACCCTGCTACTGGAATAAATGTAGAGCCTTTGATGGTCTAAAACAAACAAAAGGACACAAGCGTCATGAAGGAGTAGGATTTGAGTCAATGTATTGGAATCTAAGATAAAGTGTTAGACCGATTACTGTTGAGATAAGCAGCTGACGAATTAGTCAGACGTCCAGTCCTGTTTTATAACGTCCATAGACCTATCAACAATATGACACCTGAAACGAAATAAATATTGATAAAAAATAGCAGTAAAGATTTTAATATGAATATATTATTTTGACTGTGCGAGCATGCTGGTGTTGTCTTACACACACTGGTGTTGTAACATCTTTAACTGACTTTAATGGGGACCTTTTACATTGTAATGTCATTAAAATGCTTTGTCAGTACTTGTTGTATTTGACAAATGAGGATTTCAAACAGATGGTTCCAAAATGCTTAACGGTTCGGGTAAAGAGTGTAAAATGATAGTTTTTTTATATATATATAGAGACAGACTATGACGTCATTGAAATTAAGAATGTTTTGACTCTCAACTCCTTGCGCTACTTAATGAAGTCCATTACAAAAGAACGAATATGTTCAGTGCTATTTCTTTATTAATATTTTACCATTTTTTAACATACCGATATTCTATTCAACGCATATAATAGAGACTCTCTTACTCTATACAGTTAATAGATAGCGACGTCCACAAAACTGATTTTACTAACTGGAATATATTTATTGCTTATTATAACCTTACTTTCCCGAACATTCATTAGCTAATTTTAGATTTTTTAAAAATCAAGCAGTACTTTCCCCATGAGGAAATTTCAGTACATGATTATTTGGTTTGTTTAGATATATCATGAAACTGAAGCCATAGTTGCAAAAGTCGATTGGCAAAAGACGAAATAGTGCCGAGGAGACATTAAACCCGCTACAGTAGTACACAATATTAGTCTGTAATGTTTGCATTAATTCCTTCCACACACACCTCCTATCGTGATGACATCTATCACCTATTAAATGATATTTGGCAGATATCACATGTAAACTGATGACATGCATGGCGTTCCTGATGACATCTCACCCACTTGATGTATTCAGTAGGCAGGGACAATGACACGGAATGTACTTGTTACCTTTGTTAAGTGCGTACAACACTTGCTATCTTGCCGAAAAATCAAATAAACACCAACATATTCTAATCGTCAATAACGAAATGAAATGATAACAAGAGTCGATACGTATACCTGCATTATAATCATAATGGTAACAAAATGTGAAATAAAATATTTAAAACGTGAAAATATTCCCGTCAACGAACCTTTTCTATAATAAAATATGCATAACTGACGAAACGGGGCATTGTTATACAGTGTTACCCATTGTTGCGACGTGATAAGTAGGTATTATATCAATGTACTCAGATATAGAGATATTACAATCCTGACGATTAACCGTTTAATGGTTTATCAGAGGATCGAGATTGTTGATATCTATCTGTATGTTTGTGGGGTACGTACCGGTGATATAAAGAATGGGATAAGATATAGAAACAATAGCGCCCTAACACTTGTATGTGCCGACGGCCACTGCATAGAATCCCACCATTGAAGGGCAGTCTGCAGATAAAGTGTTTTAATAGCGATAGACTAGCTAGTGTTTTAATAGGTCATTAATTATATTGTGGACACACGGAGCATTAAATCGCTGAATTGGTATCTGACATATGCAGGATAAGTTCTCATAGTGCGTTATATGCCACTTTGTCTGACAAGTTCGCACATCTCAGTATAAGCCATTCATTATGGGTGTGTGCTTTAATTATAACACGCAGTCTGTGTTGATTGCTAGCGGTGGTGTACCGACTATTAAGAAACCGCTACTTGTAATGTTCTCAAATTCACAGCCATTTCTAACAGGCGACAATATAAAAATTCTTCACTGTATTATCCTTTTCCTTACTACAGACTTTTATTGTAATAAGTACTAATTGCGTCCCATATCTCGTTAAATTATAACTTTAACTCATATTGCCTGAACAATACGGAGTAATGTTCCGTAGTTTTATTCAACGCCATTTGTAGATTTGTTAACGCTGAAGGTGATTGATACAGTAATGGCATTGACACATACGTCAGATTCCTCATACAATAAAGTGACGATAACTGAGATGGTGGGTAAAGCGAGAGCGTTATAACAATATTCATTTGAAATCCGATGGATGAAAAATCGCCAATGAGGTTATTTTACTAGAAAGGTCGAGTTTTTGTATTTATTGGTTAACGTATCTTGTTATATTTTAACTTGACAGGTTTTTGTGTCGTGAAGTTATCGCTACATTTCTTTATTGTTGTTTGACTGTGTTGTTGTTTGACTGTGTTGTTGTTTGACTGTGTTGTTGTTAGACTGTGTTGTTGTTTGACTGTGTTGTTGTTTGACTGTGTTGTTGTTTGACTGTGTTGTTGTTTGACTGTGTTGTTGTTTGACTGTGTTGTTG
>JAUMHH010153638.1:0-18834 GCA_032359455.1 Chlamys rubida | reverse complement strand
GGGTGAGTGAGTGAGAGAGAGAGAGAGAGGGTGAGTGAGTGAGAGAGAGAGAGAGAGGGTGAGTGAGTGAGAGAGAGGATGTGAGTGAGAGAGAGAGAGTGAGAGGGTGAGAGAGAGAGAGTGAGTGGGTGGGTGAGAGAGAGTGGGCGGGTGTGTGAGAGAGAGTGAGAGAGGGTGTGTGAGAGAGAGAGGGTGTGTGAGAGAGAGAGAGGGTGTGTGTGTGAGAGATAGTGGGCGTGTGTGTGAGAATAAATAAATAAATAAACTAGTTCCGAATTTGGAGGCTAATGCATATCCGGAACTTGAGAACGTCCAAGTAGTTACACGTAAATATGAAAGATCCATTGGAATGTGTATACAACTCTCCAAGTGACTATCAGAATCCGTGTTAGCTTTCTCTGTTGTCTACTCTAGGTTGAGGAATAATGACACAGAATCTGAGAAAACTTGCCCTTTTATGCCCAAATTACTGGTTAAAATCACGGGCGAAGTATGTTTAAATTTCCCGCATTCCGATAAAACGTTATTTTCGGTTTACTTAGAGAAACAACAATGGCCTCTGCCATGTAGACGTGTTTCCTACTATAGTAGGAATATTATCGACTTACAACTGTACAGATATGATTGAACATGAAAATAAGATGTTTTGACAACTAGCGATCGTCTACCTCTACACTCGCATGCATACTTCAGGGAAATATGACGCTTTCAAGCCAACATTCCCACATCGCATATTTTCTCAATATACCACCAAATAGAAACGGCCATTCCACGATAGCGGCTGACAATATTACCGATATCTGAGGAACGTCACAATCCGATGGCTACATGTACATGTATATGTTGTCTGCACTTCGCCCTTTCCTTGCTGATGGTCACAGCAATAATCCAAAAATAACTTAACATATGTTTAAGGACAATAAACGGTGTCCTCGTTGTAGACAGAGGGTTTTGAAATGAGCTAGACTTTTTCCACGAGACTGGCAGTAAAACGGAAATGCCTTGCTTTCTCCCTGACAGGCCAAGACAGCACACTCCAGAAGAAACAAACGAATCAAGACTGGTTACAAAACTGTCGTATTAAGCGCTAGAAAGACATTGATAATGTTATGCCAAAAGGTCAAATCCCTTTTGTCGGGACTGTTATGCGCGTTATGCAATGCTTTTTCGTCCTGTGGGCAGTGGTTCTCCTAATAATAACATTAGCGTAGAGAGGATGTTAGCGCTGAGCAAACAAAAGAGTATCCTTCCACAGAAATAACTCAGTCAGGCCTTCACAAGAAAAAAGTTGTATGCAAAAAAAGGACGAATCAAGTTGTCTTGATTTCGCCAAACCTACCTTAACAGAACTCCGATATCTCACATTTGGTATGTACAAGTTGAAACAAGCCAATATTTAATAATAATAATAATCTTTACTTTAATACATATTGTAAACAAAAGATAAGAGCCGCATACAGCACTCCATGTCATAGTGTCTCCTGCATGTATACATGCAATGGGCCTGTTGTCCCTGATAATTTAGCCACATTGTATGATACTTAGTATACAACACTTCTGGAGTATCAGTTCTGTTTTTTATCCGAAAATCAGAAATATTCAAGTAATTGTACCGTAATTGTAACGTAAATGTAGCGGAAATCAAATGTATGGGAATTGAAGTCACTGTGACCTACTTTTTTGTTATTGACCCGTTTTTTCATTGATATTCCTTCAATATAATCATCAACCTAATATCTTTTCATTAAAATGTAATATATACATAATAAAAAAAAACTTGCGGGCCTTTAATCGGGAACGTGGCATTTCCCCCTACCACTTTGACCTCCAATATCTCCAAAAGGGTCAAACGGGTGTGTTTTTTCCTTCAAATATAGCAACTATCAAGATCTAACCAAAAAGTATCAACATGCGAAAATATTTACAATTGCCACTGTTTCTGAATCGAAAACCTAAGTGTGGGCAAGTCTGTTTATTTCCCAATAACTTGAGTGTAGAACGTGACCCAGTTCACCGCGTATGAATATATGTAAATATTAGCAGACTTCTTTCCGCAAACCTCGTGTCAATGTTTACAAACAAACACAAGCATTTAGACTACCGTGCGTTCGACACACCAACATAAAAACATTGAATTTTATTTTTGTTGGTGTGTTATTTTTTTTTTTAATTAAGATGCATTTGTCAGCTAGTGTCAGAAGTTACAGTCGCGATTGTTATTCGGTACAAAAACGCTCCATCAGCTCCACTCTCTCATCTATGAGTGTCGGCGGCCATGACGCAGAAACGACTGCTATCGTTCCCAGCAATGTAGGTCAAGTGTCTCGTCTCCCAACAGTCACTCGGCCGACGAACAATTTATCCACATCATACATGTCATCTGTACAAACCTCTGGTATGCTTACACACAGCAATTTCAATAACTGCACATTCAACTTCCACCAGGCCTAGGCTAGTCGCTATCACTCGACGACATGGTAGCACTCTCTATTTCCCGCCTTTGGGCGCATCTCTTTCAAACGATTGACGTATGCGGTCCTTAGTATTTTCTACTTAGTATTTTGCCTCAATTGCATACAAATATAACATTATTTATTCCATTACCTACTAATACAATTATGGAGTTATTGAAAGAAGTAAAATATGGATATTTTATGTGAATACAAATATTGAAATGGAGGAACATTTTTCATTTGTTGTCAACGGCTTTAACATGCCGTCAAAATAGTTTTGAACGCAGATTACACAAGGTAAATGCTTGTATCCGACTCTTTTACTGGTGTTATTGTTAAAACAAAATATTGTAAATATAAGGATTAACCTTTTATTTTGTTTAGTTTATAATAAATCCAATTGAGCAGTCGGTAAATTGTTCGTAAACGCTTCGCGTTTACGCAATTTACCTCGTGCTCCATTGGATTTATTATCTCATAAATTCAACAAAATAAAAGGTTAATCCTTAAATGTTGAGCTCCATTTATCGCTTTGACAACGTGACGTCATCATCCAATCCGTGACGTTGTTCGTTTGTGTTGTTTTCTAAAAGGATATCCAATATTATTCTTGAATAGTTAGGATGATTTTATTATATCGCAGTGGATTACTGATAACAAAAAAAAATCAGATAACCTTTTTTTAAAACATTAACAAATGTAAAAAAAAATAAAGATAATGACAACAAAAAATTGATAACTAAAAGACTTTTATTAGCAATATTTAAAAAAATAAGGAAAATCGTTCAAGGTTTATTAGCACAATTATTCTTCTTGTCAATCAATTTACATATACAAAAAAAATGTACATGCATTATTTATTATTTTGATTTGCAATCCTAAAAACAAACACATGTGACAGTTTTCCCCGCACAACAGGGCATATATTAACACAATAATAAATAACTTAGTTATATTTTATATTTTATTTATCATTTCTAAACATATCTTTTTTTCTTACAATACGAATTCTCGTCCTACAATCACTGAAAGGAGTACATTTTGAACGAACTCTTTTCAATATTTAATAATATCATATTTTGCTAACTAAACAAATACGGATAATTTATATTACTGGTCATGGTCACGTACCCTTAATTTTGGGAAATGTTTATATTTTCAATTTTGTAAAAGAACGGTTTCCTAAATTCTTGTCGATTTAATTCTACACTCAACTATCACACATTTAAACGGATAACAATATTTTCTGATCGGGATTAAGTCAGAATCATTCATAACATGCCTCTCCCCTCGATAATGTATTTTACTTGAAACCAATCAAATAGCTGAATTCATGCCTAACATTTTGACATGACATATTCCAGAGGTGCAGATAAGGTAAGTGTGCGTAACCTCTGGAATTTTGAGGATGCAGGGTATCTAGCAACCCTGTTTTTGTTGATTGTCATTGTTGCTTCACGAGTAAAATATAACATAATTATTCGTATTGCTGTTTGTAGAGTATTAGATAGTCTCTATTATAATGTGTGCCTATGTGCTCACAAATATGTCTTTTCTTTTTGTTTAGAACAACTTATAATGCAAAACATCTATTTAGGTTCAACTATTTGATCCCTTGTTGTTATATTAAACAATGCATGTATATATAATGTTGCCGGTATTTCATGTATACATTTGATGTGTACAATGTACTGTTTTAATCATGTAAAAATTGATCAAAATAACGGTTTTTATTGACTTCCACATACGTATACATATGATAAATTGACAATTGCGCTAGGACGCTAGAATCTCTTAAGTTGATTGGTGTTCTATAAACATCTTTCAAATTGTCATTGTCATTACACTCACACCACTCTTACTGAAACAATCTCACATTTTGTTAATCAAATTAATTCTAGTACAATACATACAGGTTTTCAGAACAACAATTAAATAATAATAATCCGGATATTTTTGACCTTATCCTGTTCTTATAATTTCACATTACATGCTTGTTTATGTTTCCGGTAAAAATGAACAAGGATGACTAAAATGGCAAATGTTTCCGGAATAGTATTGTTTAAAAAGACATTCCATCCAAAACCTCAAATCATAATGCTGATCAATGTATTATTGGTATCCTTAACTTTGTGATGTTTAACATATAAAAAAGACAGAAAAACGCTCTGTGTTGTAACAGGTTATAATAGTGATATTACATGCCCGAGCAAAAGATTTTCAGGAAGGTTAGAGTTAGTCTTTATACTAGGCATGTTTTCTGTGAGATCAGTAATTACATTTCATGAATTAAATTTCCTCGGGATCAAACCGTCGTCATATGTTATCTCTGCATCGGCTCTCTAGATAACTTTGTTTCCATTGATCGAACACACAGTTCATTGTTATCAGTCTTTTTGAGGACTAAAGTGAGGTAGTCCTTTCCCTGACGTCTTCAGCAGAAGAGACAGAAGTATGCCTATGGATTACGTAAAATCGAATTTGCGGCCCATTTCGTCAAATCCATTGTCGGAAGGCTACTGCATTCTTCTCTTTTGTTCCTGTTGGGAGACAAGGTGAAATGCTGTTACAGCTTTAGCACAACTATGAAATATAGATTAATTTATATTTATTAACACAATTTATAAAATTATGCATGTAGAATATTGTGGTGTTCTGTCGCCTGAGTCAAATACAAACGCCTGAAGCTAACACTAAAGCTTATACATACTTTGGGTGTCATGATCGTGTTTTGATCGTGACATTACGTTTTGACGAAATCAGCTGTTTGTTTTTGAAAATTTCTTTTACCCAGAAGCTGCAACGTTTATTGACACAGCTCTATAAATTGGGGTTAGTTTTAACTTTAATAAAAGTAATTGTTTTAAATTAATACATCACAACGTATTGGAAGGGTACAGAAATATGAGCTTAGTTGGAACGACCATGATATATATTCCTTTTGTACAGAACAGTTATAATACACATACTATTAATATAAGGCAAAACGATCAAAACTGTCTCGACGGGAGAAATGCAACAAACTACAAAATTAATGTAGACTTTCACTCTCAGAAATCTACATGTACGTTCTAACAATTAAACTTCCCGACCAATGACAATAGACTATATATGGTATGGAGCTCTACTATTAACAAAATATATGTAAACATGTCGATTTTTGACAACATATATAAGGTGGCTGTACGTACGTATTGGATTTCATTTGGAAGGAGTCTAGCTGTGTTTTCACTAAATGGAGATTTGTGCACAGAATAGATGACAAACTCATCTTCTTTATTTCATTCAATTGAGCTGCAAACACAAAATGGCAAGTTTAGTAGAACACCACATTCCTGGCATTTTTATCTGCTAAAAGTATTTGAGTCCAAACGATATTTTTCTTTTGATTATATTTACTTCTATAACATAAATTGACTGCATATTTTTTATTACAAAAGAATATGTAATTGTCAATAGTTGTTCATTACATTTTTAGCATATTTAAAAGTTAAGAACAGTTTATTTGTATTTATGTTTTAAAACAATAACATATTGTTTGGCGCATTGGAACTATGTTTAGAGGTTTTAACACATAATTCTTTTGTGTGTGTGTGTTACATTCATTTTTTTAAATAACGTAAGGATAATTTCAAAAACCAAACATGGGGAAATTAAATACGTTTTTCCGTTAATTTTTCACATCATTATTTTCTTTTATCAAGTTTTGTTCTGTAATCAAAGGCCAAACTCAATAAACTACATTGTCACATTGATATGGTTAATGTATTAATACTTTGCTTTACAATATTAATTCAAACAAACAGTAATGAAAACTTTGCATTAAGGGAATAACTATTACAATAATAAGGTATAATACGTATTGACGTATACGTCTTTAACGACAATTGTGTTAAAATATCTAGATGTCGTGCTAAAACATATAGATTTTATTCTCCTATATATTTCGTGATAATACAAATTTCTGTATTTTTTGTATGTATACCTTCCGAAAATCCAGTATATGGCGCATCGTTTTCATACCAGAATCTGTCGCCCTTTTGTAAATCTCGAAACTGTCTGGAAATGATGCAAGCGAACGTTGGACCAACCAATGCACCAGGCAGATGGTTTTCCGACAAACCACCGCCGTAAAGGTCAATATCATTTGGGGAACTGAAACAAATATATTTATCAATAATAAAACTAGAGACAACGATTGTATTTACCATTGCAATACATTATCATTATATATGACCCCTCAACATTCGGATGACATTTATATCAGCTATGATTGCCTTGACCCAATTGTATACGTCATAATTGACACGTGGGATTCTATTGACCTTTCCTGGACAGTTGGCTGTTCTATTCATTGCACATTACGACACATTAAAATAATTTGATCGAAATACCTAATTTTATAAAGTTAATATCTTTTAAGAGTATTGAAATGCTCCCGATGGATATTTTTGGGCAATGTGAATGCCAATTGAACAAAGGCAAAGACATATCGATGAATTTGCGTTGGCATTCATGTTAACTGTGAATGCAAACTGAAAGCAGTATAGTGATGAAATATCATTCGATTTAGGATTTAACCATCACCTATATTTCAGTTTAACGTACACACAGTGATCAGCATTGACGGCAGGTACCGTTGATGTTTGTAGTTATTTCTTAGAAAGTGAATAATGTTCAAGGTGTCTGAATGCGTTATTTAAAGATATCTAATTATCAGACTCGATTCGCAATATTCCCGTAAACAAAAAGGCAAAAATAAGTAATTCGCTGTAACAACCTACGTGTACCAATAACCGAGAACCTAACTCGAACTAATAACCTATATGTATTTTCTACCTGAAATGAATAACCAACCTGTAACAACCTAAATATTCCTTTAACAAACAACATACCTGTAAGTAATAACCTAATTTTAACCAATAACCTAACTGTAACTTATAATCTACCTGTACTTCTGATAAATACGTATATTTTCATCACAAAAAATGCAAAACAATGTTTTGATATTTCATAGATTATGTATGCATTTCATAACGATTAATTTCAACAACACGTTTTTGACATTGTACCAAAACACATCATAGACCAGATCCAACTGATATTTTACTTGTACAGTATAAACGTCTAAAATAGCTTACCGCTAGAGATTAGCAACACGAAATAACATATATTTACAGTTGGTTATCAATTGCTAATCTTCAAGTTTAGAGAATTTATACTTGTTGACATGCCTCTATATACCAACAATACAGCTGCGGGATCACTATGTGCGGTGTGCGCACGATGTATGCACGGTGTGTGCACGATGTGTGCACGATGTGTGGACCATGTGTGAACGATACAAATCTGGACGATTGTTGCTTGCGCACATTTTTGCTTACGATGAACGAACGTTTTGAGATAACAATCGTGGTTGATGTAAATTGAGGAATAACTTCACAATATATAAGGTTTTGTGTTTAAACATATACTTCTATATTCTTACTTCATCTATAAGCTTATCTTATAAGTTAAACATAGCCACTTTGAACATTTACCAGGATATTATTTTTCGGATCCGAGGCACAAACGTAACTTGTCGAGGTGTGAAAATCCAGGTAAAGGACAGCTATAGACAAAAAACGACAACAAATACCTAACGTCCAGTTGTGTTTTCATAATGGTCCTACGATATCACATATCAGCTCCGGCCAATTTCTATTCAATTCAGTTTATTCCAAAAGCAGTACAGCTTATAGGAGTCCTAGCATACATGTGTTAAACATAGTAAAATTAACTATAAAAACTCCGGTCACTCATCAAAATGTTATTGAGCTGTTCTGTTACCTGGGAGCCAAACCGATTCTTTACAGTCTAGCTGTCACTTTCATACTGTGTAACACGCATTATAAAATTGAACATCATGTAAATTATTGTAATGAGAAATTAATATATAAAGTGTACATGCAACTTATTTCATATGAACCCTCCGGAATTTTTACATTCTGTAATATTGATCAACCAATTCTATCAAATCGCAAATTTGTGCAGAGAGAATTGCACAATTGGGCAAACGATTGTTAAATAGCACTGTTGTGCGCACCATGTGTAGTCAACATGAGGACGGTGCGCGCACGATGTATCCACGCTGGTTTTGGTACTATTGATATCACTGTATACATTGAGCAAAGATTGGTACAAAGATACATGTACAAGTGCCGTGTAGGAAAGAGTATGTTAACATGTACAAATGAAGACCTTTACAAATGTATACTTAATATCTTACTTGAATAGAATGACAACAACTAAAAGCTTCTTGTATTAATAATGTATATACCTGTAAAGACGAGTAAGTCTTTTTCTGGCACTGCGTGAATGGTCGACGAGTCCACCTGTGAGGTGACCAAAGTGTGAGGCCGGATTAAGGCCACACCAAGACCTCCAGGCATTGTATGGTGGCAGTCCGTGATCACGCCCCCGTTGCAAGTTCAAAGCTGCGAGGTCAAGACTGTCATTTTTTGAGTCTAAAAATAGGAAATTTCTCACACTGCTCTGAATAGATTTATCCTCTTTAGTCTGAGCATATGAAACCTGCCACCGTGCTAACCACTCTGGGCCATCCTTCTCGAACATGAGATCCGGTTTGAAATATTGATTTTCTAAGTTCATAATAGCTTTCTTTTTAAATCTTTGGTTAATCATCATCATCTGATCTGGTATCTGTGAGTGGCCAAACCTGAAAGCTGCAGTTGCAAATACGTTGGTAACAGTGGCATCTATAGTGTCATTATACACAGATCTAAATCCAGTGGGAGTTGGTTTCAAGTCATACATGTCCATGGAGCTTGGTCCTATAACATTTGGAAGGTATTCGTTATATGCAATATGTTGAAGTAATGCCCCAACAATTTTTCGCACTTCTTGAAAAATCACTTCATCGTTCCAATCACGATTAATCAATCGGAGAGTGTTTGCTATCCGGTTGTGTTCTCTTAGGAAAGCGATGTGTAATGTCGTTAATGTAGGCACCTCCGAATTCCTTTCATCACCTGGAAAGCAAATCATTACAGATTAAATAATAATGCAATCAGTCGATTCATCATTAATTTATTAAACATTAATGCAATCAATTGATTCATTATTAATTTATTACACGTTAATGCAATCAATCGATTCATCATTGATTTATTAAAAGTTAATGCAATCACTTGATTCATTATTGATTTATTAAAAGTTAATGCAATCACTTGATTCATTATTGATTTATTAAACGTTTATGCAATCACTCGATTAATCATTAATTTATTAAACGTTAATGCAATCAATTGATTAATTATTAATTTATTAAACTTTAATGCAAACAATCGATTCATGATTTATTTATCAAATGTTAATTCAATCAATTGATTCATTATTAATTTATTACACGTTAATGCAATCAATCGATTCATCATTAATTTATTAAAAGTTAATGCAATCAATTGATTCATTATTGCTTTATTAAACGTTTATGCAATCACTCGATTCATCCTTAATTTATTAAACGTTAATGCAATTAATTGATTCATTGTTAATTTATTAAACTTTAATGCAAACAATCGATTCATCATTGATTGATCAAATGTTGATTCAATCAATTGATTCATTATTAATTTATTTAACGTTAATACAATCAATCGATTCATCATTAATTTATGGACTTTTTCTTTTTATTGTCAGCTCTCTTCCTTTAGTATTTTAGTCAAATATACAAAACGAGTTTTAAGGGAGCTGGTAATGTGTGAAAACAAATTACATGTGAAAAATCTATGGTAAAACTGTACAGCAGATTAAGTATATGAATAAAATATTTGTTTCTATAACATACTTTACCTGCGTCAAAGCAATGCGTTTTTGAAGGATTGGTCAGTATACAGGTATTATTTTTGTATGAAGGAAGTAGGTCGCCTTGGTCTGATACGCGCATGCGTCCTTCAAAAGAAATCAAAGTTTAGGTCAATATGTGCATAACTAATAGTGAAAACAATAAGGAAATTCAAGGTTTCAAGGATAAAAGTAGAATTGAAGTAATTTAAATCCTATACGAAACTAAACGTTTTCCTTTGGAACAGTATTGTCCACTGGTTTAGGTACCTCGCACAGCCACCGAAAAGCATATGTTTCATTTGAACTCTTATTATAAAACTCTTTCCTGATTTACGTTCAAATATGGCGTTCTGAGATGTATGTATTTAAAGACATTATAATCCAACACATAATCGAAAGAGGATAGACTGTCCAGATTATACGACGGTTTAATTGGGAGGGACCAACACATGCGTGGTCGTCGTATGTGATGAGTGATATGTTGTTAGTGTTATGGTTATTAATTGAGATATATATAAGCAGAGCTGCAGTGACGTGTCAATCAAAGCAATATACCAGACTCATACATGTTAATTTCAAGATGGCAACGTCGCTTAGAAAGACCAATGATTGCAAAATAATATGATTATTATGTACACACTAGTAGTATCTTGAAATATTGGATATAATTTTGATCGTATTCTTCAATTACAATCAAATGAGATGAACTTCATTCTAATTTTATAATCCCCTCTCTAAATCCTTCGTTCTAGTAATGTCAGTAATAAGGTAACATAACCACATATAATCAATGAATAAAGGAAACGAATTTGTTTTTTCTTTCAGGGTTGCCAAGGGAAGGAAAGATGCGTAAATTCCCTTTTCTACAGATGCATTCAACAAGTCCTTTCTGACAATTTTGTAATTGGACATACATTTTAATTCCGTTACCTGAGCTTGCAGTGCACAAATAACATTTTACCTCCAGCTTTCTCCCTCAGCCTTTCTTGTGACTCTAAAGTAGACCCGTACACGTTAGATGCATCAAGGTATGACGTCAGTTGATTAAGTTGTTGACGATAATCTGCGTAAGTTAAATTGAAAATACAAAAATAGCAATAAATCTTGTTAAAATGGTTGACTTCACAAAATTTAAGAACATTTATTTCAGCTCTAATATATTCAGTTTGATACAGGTAAATTTATAAATATATTCAATGATATATAATCCCCGTCAGATCGTAAGCTTGTTTGATAGGTCATGTTCCAAATCTCTAAATAAAAAAAATCGAAAAGCTGGAGTGAACTCATCATAATCTGACATTGTACTCAAACAACGTTTGCCTGTCACTGTTTTTGTGACATCATCAATGATCATATCTTTATTCACATGTATTCACATTGAATAGATTTAGGCTCATATACTATTGTTATTGATTTTTTGAAGTCGAACCGTCATTAATGGTGGTTTAATGAAGCATAACCACAATGCAACAGAATCACAATTGTCGTATTTAGATAGGGATTTATCCATAGCAAAAGGAATAAGGAATACGGAAATAATGATATAAAAAGTTGGGTCATCTTTACACTATCAGGGTAAGTTTGAATATCAATATTTTACAAAACAGTTTACAGACGATTTCTGCTGTACTTTTCGCAGTACTTGGCTATTTTATCACAAACGCTAAATACCGACATACCTGGCTCAATAGACTGAGAAAGGATGAACACAGAATGTGATAGCTGAACCTACCGGGGTCACATCCGTTCTTAACTGCACCTGCAGACCGTGTAAAACTCATACACGACTTGGTAAATCTTGTATCGTTGTTTGGTATTTGTATCGGGAAACAGGCACTGAGAAGCAAATATATACTCTTTTTTATAAAACAAATATCATGGAAAAGATGGAAACACATTTTCCAAAAGAATTATTTTTTATTTGCTCGAATTGCGTCTAATGATATACGATTATTTTGATACCATTAATTTAACATTTTCTAATCCATTGCTATATATATTTGTGTATATTGTTTTTCTTCTACGCACACACATTGTTCTAATAGTACAAGTAAGTTTATACTTATTTGTGTAAATGCTAAGCATAATTATGTACATTTTTATCCTGTTGTCCTAGACGACGCTACACCGCGTCTTTAAAATCTTTATCTTTTGTGGAACTATTAATGAAGATATAAATTAAATATCTAATTAAATATATTTTTCGTTCGATTCGCCATAAATAAGGAAATGTGTTGGTGCATTTAGTTATTATTTTTAGGCATAGTCAGGCATGCATATATTATGACACATACTATCGCGTACCTTGATTGTGCAGCGTTGCTAGTTGAGCAGCAATCAATCGGGTTGTTATTCACATCTGAGGAAAAAGCAAGTGTATTAATAATATTGAAAAAATAGCTCGAGGCAATTAAAGAATAATGCCACATCATTTCAGAAATATTGAAGAAAATTTAGCAAGAAATAATAACATAACACTCTTTCCATTGTTTATTACCAACGGCTGTTCTTGAACGTCATAATGTAATGGACATGCTGCTTCCCCATTGCGGATTGTATGACAGAAGGTACGGGATATTCTTCGATGTTGTCTAACATCTTATCGGAAACAAATCGGAGACCAAAACTGATCGATTTAATATGATCTTAGCAATTGTAAAAACAGGAAGATAACAATCCAGACCAAACTACCTTTTTTCCATCATTATGAAAGAATGTTTTGGCTGCATCAATGTTTATGATTAATGACTGATAGATTTAATGGTTATTGTTTGTTCCTTTTTATTTATTAATGACTACTTTATACTGGGAAACTTTCGCCCAGTCAGACTTTCGCCCTTCAATGATAAAATTATATCTTTGCATTTCAAACGATGAAATAATTGATGTAAAATAAAATCAAATTATTCTCTGCGTAAATGAAATAAATTACATATAAGACATGATGAACTGATTTTACAAACATACTACAAAAATATATGTACCTGTTTATGGTTTATTTATGGTTTTATTTAAGGCAGTATATGGACATGGGTTCCACACAGTAAATATAAAAGTGTGTGCCCAGAGAAAAAATATTCCAAATGCTTGTAAATATTGAGAAATAATTTATGTAGTATAAAGGTAAAATAGACTTGAGTAATCTGTCTAAAATCATGTTAACGATAGGTGATTTTCAGACATACAAATAACCGTACTGATACCTTATCTAACTAGTCATGTATTTCATCCTCTTACCTCTAAGTGAAGCAGTACTTGTGAGGTCGTGGTCAAGGAACTGGCCAAATGACATATACATAACGGTATAGGATGCACTAGTCTTTGTACGACCAGCGTTGTGGAGTGTGTTGCTGACCAAACGTGCGCTGGGGAGAAGTGCGCCATTATCTGCTCGGATACGAGGCAAATCAATGCCTGGAGCAAATAGATAAATGTTAATTTAAAGTTTCATATTATCCATATTTTCACCAGGAATAACAATTATAAAACTATATTTTCCTTCTAGACAAATATGAAAGTTTGTTATAATGTGAAATATTTCATTTGTGTTAAATATTTGTACATCTTCGAGCACCATCCATTCTTTAATATTTTGGGTCTGATTTTGTCTTCGTGATCTGATTTGGTTCAGCGGTATGGTATTTTCTTTACCCAAACAGAACAAGATCATTACTTCTGTGATATGGCATACTTTTACACTATCATAGTTCTTGTGGTGATGTGATTTATCATTTACCGTCTTCATAATCCGGAGGTAATAATCTTCGGTGTGGTCTAAAATAGGAACCAAAGAATGGATTCTGGATGTTGTTGCATGTTCCGTCGGCTGACCTGTACCTTTCCAGCATATTGCAGTTCATTGACGTAGGTGACGGTATACAATGGGAAATAATTTGTGAACGCCATGTTTCAAGTAGTTCTTCGCTTGTTGTGATCATTTCCGGACCAGTAGAATTGGATCTGAAATTTAACCGTGAAAGTGATAAAAGCATGTAATTCAAACATTTATTTTCTTGAGGAGACGCTTCCTTAAGACATAAATCCTGAGGTCATGTAATTATTGTATTGTAATAGTTCAGACCCTCCTCCTTACGTCCTGTTTCATTTCATATGTACAATAAAAATTTACACTGCCACCAAATGCGTGGTGTTACATTGTGTCAGACAATTAAGTAGTTGATATGAAAAACAGAAAGAATATGGAAATCTTGAATTAATCTGGCGGTATTTCAAATGAAGCAGAGGATATCATTATGAGAATTTAACGTGTACCGAATTATTTTTAGAGGATTTGGCTGTCCCACATATTGATCACGAAAAGTCTGCATACGACAAATGAAACATAGCAAACAATTCATTATTCTACTTTGTGTTGTAAATATGTGCGTTCATAGCAACCGCAAAAAAAAAAAATGAAATTCACATTTGCCGACACTGAATAGTGAATTTTATTTTCTCACTTAATCATTCTATTATAATAGTTTGATGATACTACTAGGCTAAAGATGTAATCAACCCCAGATCATTTAGTTCGTCATTAATGCCCACTTACCTATGATATATATCACAGGTGTTTACTATGATTGTTACCTGCGTACGTTCTATAGATAAACAGTGAGAGTATGGCTGATTAAATTCGCCCGCAGGGCATTTCGTTCTTAAAAATCCGTGGCGTAAGATACCACCAGAGCAAATGTAGATTTCAGCGGAACAGAATGTAAATATACGTTTATTTATTTTAATGAAAGTGTTGATTGTTCAAACGTTTATTGCATTGACTTAACCGTCATGCTTATATTTACTACAGTAGAGACATTGTATGGAAACATGTAACTCAACAATGGAAATAATAACAATAACAAATAAAATAAGAATTAAATTAAATAGAAATTGAAAATAAAATAAAATAAAATGAATAAATAATAAATAAAGAAAAAAAGAAGAAAAAATACTGTAGCATTAAATACGTCACCAAAATTTATGAAGCAAAATTATATATAGAATCTTCGCCAACATTTACTAATATATAGTTTAAGAACGGTCTACTAGCTAGGTTTCCAATATTTATTTACCAATAAAAACAGTTTTATCTAACAAGGTTATATGAATTGAATGATTGTTTCAGAAACAACTATGACTGAAAGAAACACTTTAAAATTTTCGAAGGGGACTTATTTTTTGAGAATTAAAGATGTACAATGTAACATGTAATCATTAAATAAAAACTTGAAAGAATTTCTCAAAACAGTCTTGATTCCTGTATGCTTATATTTACATTTGCGCTGAAATGTCACTATATTGACTTAATGAACTTAGTTTCGGGTCATTAGACTATGAACCGAAATGAGTAATCAAACAGTGCGTTGACTATTCCACCATGAATCCATACCAATAATATTTCGTTCTATTAAAATTACCGTTCTCTATAATATTTAGGGACTATGTCGTTTTCCTTTAATGCAATGGGTATTCATAATGTCTATGAACCGCATCTGAAAGCAGTTAATTACTCGTATATCCCGCTGTAGACTTGTATGAAATTACACTGACGTAAACGTTTAACAAACAATCAAAAAACAATTAACTCAATGAATTACGTTTGTACTCACAAAGCATTAAACCTGCGCAATGCAGAAAGTGAGAGAGCGGCATTTTGGTCAGATTGTGGTACACGACCCGGTTCAGGACTGGCAGAGAACAGCGAGTGTTGCCACAAAGTACACCCAGTGACGTCATTTTCCATTCCTACTTTTTCCTGTATACCCTCTGATTGAAAAAAAAGCAAAACAGTAAGTATGCTTGTAGGCGCCAGATATTTTCCCAGGGTTGCTGACATCTTTTGTCGAAACTTTTCTAAAACACCGCGTCAACGCACATGGACAAAGTTAACCACAGCGCCAAAGTCAAGTGTTTAACAAGTACAGCACCGCGTCAATGCATATAGACAAAGTAAAACACGGTGTTAATGCACATGGACGAAGTCAAACACAGTGTTAATGCACATGGACAAAGTAAAACACAGTGTAAATACAAATGGACAAAGTAAAACACATTGTTACTGCACATGGACAAAGTAAAACACGGTGTTAATGCACATGGACGAAGTCAAACACGGTGTTAATGCACATGGACAAAGTAAAACACAGTGTAAATACACATGTACAGAGACAAACACAGTGTTAATGCACATGGACAAAGTAAAACACAGTGTTAATGCACATGGACAAAGTAAAACACAGTGTTACTGCACATGGACAGAGTAAAACACAGTGTAAATACAGATGGACAAAGGTAAAACACTGCTAATGCACATAAACAAAGTAAAACACACTGTTAATACACATGAACATAGTAAAGCTGCCATGCACCATAGCAAATATTTGTGCAAAAGTTAACGTCAAAAGTTTGATAATTTAGCATTCGTGTTATTGATTTTGGGGGGCTATTTGAATCTAAATATCACCATCAATGTCTGGACGTTTATTTTTGATTATGTTGCATGCTTTTAATTAGTTATACGAAAATTGGCTTGAGCACAGAATACATTTTAGATCCTGAACTAAACATCGATACCAAAAGATAACAACGAAACAAAAGAAAGGTCATAATGAGTTCCCACACAGAATATAGAACTTTAACTTAGTATTTCAAGGATTTGTTTTATATAGGTTCATATAACACATCAGCTAGTTTTTTAATGACGTTCCGAAATGATCGGCTAAGCGCGTATGTGCAATAAAGTCTAAAAACAATGAAATATCTACGTAGAATGATTATACCTTTCAGTCAATCTTCCAAAATACAAAACAATTTTCAACTTACCTTCTCGTCCTAACTGTGTTGTCTGACTCGTGCGAATGGCATCAGTTACTGACCGAATGACTAGTTCCTTGAGATTAGACGTCTGTGTGGAGCACGATCGAACCAATGATAGTAAGAACAACATACGAAGCAACTCCATGTCTGTCGAATTTCAAAACGTTAGTCTGTATATAAAAGATAAAAAACCCATTGATATATCATTTATCACGGATACATCATTATATTTAATGACTATCACTTTTTAAACATACTTTTAAAAAAATAAACGAAATGACATCACGTTATCAATCAAGTTGATTAGAAATTAATCGTGAATAAACCCATTAAGATTTAAAGCACGTTTAATTTTGATCATTTTTGGAAACCGTCTTAATAAATCCAGTGTGATGATACTCTGCCCTATCAAAAAAATGTGTTGGTCAATAAATAGTTGTGTTTTAATATTGTAAGTTCCGAAGTGTTTTAGAAAACTGCGTTACTGCAATTAAAAAACTAGAAAATATACAGTTTTATTAAAACATATTTTACTTAACAAGACTGATTCAATTTTTAATAATTACAGTACACTTTTAATGTGATTCAAGTAACTTAATTCATACAAAAATACATATTTTAATAAAAAAAATAATATATCATTTGTTGAAAAAATATGACATTTTATCATCTACTGAACACATACTAATACTAATATTTAATGACAAACGTATAAAATATGTAAAGAATAATGTACTATTAAGTAGGAACAACAATAATCTGTGATAGCTATAACAATTACCAGCACATTGATATATCATATACAGTTTGAATGTTTGAGTAGTAGTCTTATTTGAACAACGCACTGTTTTGCTTAAACAACACAATTTTTGGGAGCACTAAAGAAACATTTGGTTAAAGTAATATGTTATTTGGAGTTGAAAAAGGACATTTTATTTGTTAACGTGCACACATTATGACATACCAGATATTAACAATTAAATAATTAAAGAGAAGTCAAGCCGATTTTAATTGTTCTGGATATTAATATGCACAGATATAAGTTTGTTAATGGAGTTTATAAAATGAGTTTTGAAAATAAAAATAACTTAGAAACGTTACTTACCGTATGTAAACTATTCAAATATAGTCCTTAGTAACACTACTCCTGTGTCCTGTATGAACTTACCCGTTTATAAATATCCAGTACTGTTTTTAATCTATCACATTTTCAAAATATAAATCCACACATTTCATACCAACTTTTTTAACCAACCGCATCCAATGAATTAATAAAGCGTGTGTCACTTCCCTTTACAGGAACGTAATGTCATTGGTAGATTTTCTTACCAAGCCCCGAAGGCTAGACTATCAAAGCCATCTGTATACTTATTGGCGGATCAAATCCGCGGGCGCGTTCTTTTCTATTGGTCAAGCTAGCAGAAGGTCACGTAGACGATTGCTCTTTGAACTATGGGTCCATTTGTTATAACCCCATAAAAGTATGTAATCATTAATGAAATCTTATCTTGATGACGGACTTCATAGAACTAATTTGTTACCAATACTAAATAAGGCCATTGTGTCCTATAAGAGCTATATTGACCACGCAAAGGGAAGACGATCGTAATATTAAGTGGGGTAGGTAAGTTATTGACTTAAGGAATAAAGTGTCTTTCTGGTGGATCTATCAAAGGATAAAGTTCAGTTGGTGTTGGGATATTCTAAATGGAAC